>CAEGAG010038038.1:0-40506 GCA_903067065.1 Brachyrhaphis terrabensis
AAATACTGTCTGATGGGCGTGCTGTGGTGGAGTAGCGGTTAGCGCGACCCACATTTGGAGGCCTTGAGTCCTCGACGTGGCCGTCGCAGGTTCGACTCCCGGACCTGACGACATTTGCCGCATGTCTTTCCCCCTCTCATTACCCCTTTCCTGTCAGCCTCTGTCAAATAAGGGACACTAGAGCCCACAAAAAAAAAAAAAAAGCCCCCTGGTGGGGGGAAAAAAATAAAAAATACTGTGATTAAAAACACAGGCAATAGGTAAACATTTGTTGGCATGTCCATTTAGATAAACCCAGATGAATTGTTCCAGGAGGCTGAAGATGGCGACTGGAATCATCTCATTATTACAACCCTTTCACTTTCAAAGCCTCTGCCTGAGAAACCAATGACTAGACAGGAAGTAGAGGTTGAGGGTGGTGCGTCACCAATAAATGTTCTGCTGAGAACGGAACTTGTTTAGGGTCAAAATTCCTGCCTGGTGTAACAGTAAAGCAGTGCTTATATTTACACTGCTTTACTTTCCTATCAGACATTTGTCTGTGTTTCCCACAGGAAGATGATTGGTGGTGCGCTGTCTTAAACTTCAGCATTAACTAAGCATTAGCTTCTGTCCATGTTGTTCTTTTAAGACTGTAAAAGTCTGCTCTGCTGTTGGTGCTGTTAGATTAGTCTTTAGTTCGAGGTTCAGACAGCAAATAACAGTGATAACAGCTGCAGGTAGACAATACCTACTTTAACAGGACTGCAACAGGAGCAGCTTCCTAAATGTTTTCTGTTATAATGCAGGAACAACCTGAAGTTCCTCTGGCAGTTTGATTTCTTTACTTTGTTTACAGGTGCAACCTGTGAAGTGACTGAAGAGCAACCCCCAGAGGTTCCCCCAATCTGAAGAGGTGGGGGAACTCTGCAGAGTTCCCCCACCTTGTCTCCAAATTCCTGTATCATGATGTCAGTGAAGTCCACACAGCAATTTGATTCTGGAAACTTGATTCTTTTTTGCCTCCTGTTGGTGAGGACAGAGTCTCACTCAGCAGATAACCTACTGAGACCTTCACATCCTCCAGAGAACTTGAAGAAAAAAAATATATAAAACACTATCCACCTGACTTATCTGTCCATCCCGCTCATGTTCTCTCCACGTTCGACCCAGAAGGTCGTCGGTCTGAGTTCCAGTCACAGCATGGCGGTCTCTAGTTGATCTAATGTGCACCGAGGACCTGTGTTCTGAGAAGCAGCGCCTCTCAGTAGAAGCGTTTGCGCTTGTTTTCCTTCCAGCGGCCATAAAGAACCAGTGCCACCACGGCCAGCACGGTCAGGCCCAGGACGGAGAACAGCAGGGTGAAGAAAAGCTGCAGCCCACTCATCCCCTCCTCCTCCACGTCCACTGGGAAGCCCAACAGGAAACCATCATGAAGCCTCAGCTTTGAAGGATCACTTTCAGCCACTTGATAGAAATGTTTCTACCTTGAAACTGGTACATGTTGTCCACCCGCGGGATGGTGACCACCTCTTCCTCCTCCTCTTCCTCTGGAGTCCTCTCTACAGTCAGCTGGTACACTTTCATTGAGATGACGTCGTGGTTATCTGTCAGACAAGATGGTGGGCAACATTAGAACATGAGACTTAGCAAAATTTCTTTACTTCATCTATTAAAGAATGTATAATCTTATGTTTTAAAATATAAGATTTATCTACCGTACTTGTCTGAAAAGGAGTGAGAAGTTTATTGTTTTTTTTACTTCCCACATAATTATGCTATTCTTCAATATACACTTATGTTACATGTGACAGTATAGAACATAGAAATGTCATATAGATTTTTGAATAAGATAAAAATCTTAGAAGTTCTGTTCTCAGTGTGTGTTTCTACATCTCTATATCTTGATATCAATAGTTATACTTTCCTCCAAGTGATAACATTTGGAAATTTGTCATAATTGAAATTTAAAAATCTGCCAGTAGAACTACTGCTTTTACATAATCAATATTAAAGATTTGTTAACCTAAAACAAGCTCCTATATCTTGCTGAAAAGCTACTTGCTTGCTAGATTTTTCTTATTTCAAAGTATGCTAAGATATTTGCACTAGAAGCCAGACCAAAAATACTTAGATTTTGTGTGTCGATAATTTTACATAAATTTGTATCGTTCTTAAACTGCAGCTGTAGGTCGCACAAAATTAGCCCAGGGGCCATTTGTGGCCCTTGGGCTGCACTTTGGACAACCTGCTATAGACTGTTTGAATGCTGGATACCTGACAAGTCTCCAGTAACAGAGGAGGCACCCAGGTAGTATCCACTGGGAAGCCTCAGCCCATTGACTTCAGCACAGTCTCTCCATTCCTGTTTCCCATCCACATCCACCATGAGCTGCAGACACACAGAGGAACACATCAGCAGTTTGATACACTAGGCGTTTATTCATGGATTTACAGCAGAGGAAAGTCAAAGTCATTTTGTTTCACATCTGTGGCGTCCAAACATTTTAAGTTAAAATAAGTCACAGGCGACAAGACCCTTGAAACACTGAATTAATTTTATGCTTAACCTGCTTAGCCATCGAGTAAAGACAAAAATGAGGTTGTTTTCATTTTTTCAAGTTGGTTTCTCAGGAACTGCAGTGGAAGGCCACTCAAAATCATTTCACCCTGCCCCTGGGCTGCACTCTGAACCCCCTATGTAAGACTTCATCCGACTAAACGTTAGTAGCTGAATCCCCCCTTCCACAGAACAACTCTAAACATTTATCAACTCTTTCATGGTGTTCAGATGAGCAGTCGCACCCCCGTCCCACTAGATAAAAAAATGTTGCCATACCGTTAACTTGTTTTTGGAGTATCTGACCAGCAGGAAGGTGTCATAAATGGAATTGCGCGTCATGGCCGTGCATCCTCCGAGCTCGGTGGTCCGCCCGTCACGGTCGTGGTCGTACGTCAAGGTTCCGTTTCCCAGCATTACCGAGACGTACGGAAAGGTCCTCTGCAACAGAGGAGCCAACCAGAGTTAAACCCTCCCTCAGAGTGGAGCTCGTCTCACCCACAGCCGGCAGCGGGCCCCCGGAGCGATGGCAGCCATGTTGTTGGGTCGTATCTGAGCAGCAGGTCCGTTTCCTGTCCTGCGGAGACGCCTACTCACTTCCGGTCCCTGCTGGAGCCGCCTCACTCACAGAGAGCGTCGCTGAGCCCCAGCAGAGACGGAGAGACGCTACGCAGCAGCATGCTAACTAAGCTCCGCCTACACCTGTCTGCATGTTCAGCAAAACACATCTGAAACAGAGCGTCTTAAAAAGAATGAGAAGCAGAATGGAAATCAGACGTGGGCTTTTTTATTTTTTAACAAATCTAAAAAGTGTGGAGTGCTCTGGTATTCAGCTAACTGAATCAAAACGCTGCATAAACACCTTTTGCTGTAGCTAAAGTTATTTCTTCAGGTGTTTTCACAGATTCTCAACTGGACTTTGACTAGGCCATTCTAACATGAGTGCGTTTTTCCTGGTGGAAAGTGAAGTCAACACTTCAGCAGCTTCTGGTTTGCTGTCAGAGTTCTGTTGTATTCCCTAGATCCATTTTCTGACTAAATGAGCAGATTTTCTGTCTTGTCTGAGGAAAAGCATCCTCACAGAATGATACTGCCACCACTCTGTTTTTCACTGAATTGATGTTCAGCATTAGTTTTCCAACACAGAAGCTGCTGCAATACAAGCAAAAAGGTTACATTTTGGTTTCCACCTCAGCTGGTTCAGTTTTCAGATGATGCACTGAACAGAGATCCACAAACAAGGAAACATCTAATTCTCATATTAGAGTTAAAAGTTATGATTCTGATCACAATGATCCACTTTTTTTTCTTTTAGAATCCATTCTCATCATCCCAACCACTCTGTGAGTTCAGCATGTCAGTTTGTGACTTTCAGTTCCAGTTTGAGGTCTGCAGCAGGAACACCAGAATGGCTCCAAATAAGCTAAAGTCTGCACTGATTCCACCTGAGTGGGACTTTGAATAGGACATCATGCTGGAATTACATCCCATGTGGGTGAATTTACATTACTCCTCCACAGGTAAGTTAAAGAAAAAAAAACTCAATGGCTGCTGTTGCCACCGTTACCAACTGATACAACTGAAACTAATTAAGATGAGTAATAAACCATTAATAATAATTATTAACAAAACACTGAATCCCAGAACCACAAGAAATCATCAACAACAATAATTATTCTGACTTGATCATTTAAATTGAAAACATCTGGCTGAGAACAGGATTGAGAGAGATGTCAGAGGTTTTACTCACATCATGGATCTTATCTGCGTTTGGGTAAGTGTCCACAAATATTCCAAGTCCAACAAACTGGTTCATGTTGCCGAAAACGGGACCTGGAGACATTGAGGCGGAGCAGAGCGTGGTGAGGGAGGAACACTGAAATTCAATTCAGTTTAGTTTATTTCTATAGAGCCAATTCAGAATAAATGTCCTCTTGAGGCGATTGGTAAAAAAATCATTTCAATTCAATCAGACATGCATTCTAAATGACCCCAGCTACAGCAGGCTCAGTTTATTAGTCAAAGTAGTTTCAAACGTTTCTGTCTAAGGCAGTGGTTCCCAAAGATTTTCTGGGCCCCTATGGATTACAATAAAATCTCCACCAAAAAAAAAATAAAATAAATAAATAAAAAAAATAATCAACTGGGCACACACATAGTTCAACCAGACATAAACCTATACACATATTTTGTTTTCAAACTCCACTGAAGTTTATTTCACACTTCAGGTTGCAACAAAACACACTACAAACCATCTTTACAGTTAAACACTTTTGTGTAACTGTTTTTTTTTTCATACTGCTTCCCGCACCCCCCCTGCAATGGCACTGCCCCACACTTTGGGAACCACTGGCCTATTGCGACCTTCTCCTATGATCTTCTGCTTAATCTGAGGTTGGGTCATCAGCTTAAATCAGCCGTAGCATTCAGGCTGCCTTGACTTTGAATATGCATTTAGCGCAGAATCCCCAACATATAGAGAGGCTACCAATGGTAAAAACTTTTATCATAACTGGGCTCAGATTAAAAACTGCTGCAAGAAAGGCAAGGTTATCTCAACAGAGATTCTTACCTTGCTTCTTTGCTTTGCTGCACAGGTGAGGTGGATATGTGGAGTTTTGGGGGGAGTGAGGGGGCAGACCAGTTTGCTTCTGTCACCCAGCGGAATGGGAGGGAGTACTGAAAGCTACCAGAAATGACCACCATGAAATGAATCAGATCCATCACTGTCTGCAGGGGAAAGAAGCCAAGCAACACACCCTAATGAATCAAAGATTGGGGGGGATGGGTCAGCCGATGGGGCTTGGGCTACCACCATATACAACCATATTTAGTAAAAAAAAAAGGGGGGGAAAAAGGTTTTAAGATCATTTTGACCTTTGTAGAATGCATAATTTAGTAGGTCAAAGTTAATGTAAGTTAAAGTAAAGGTTTAAGTTTTATATTAGTTAAATGCATGCTTGAACATTTCACATACGTGACTTTTTCAGGTGCAGCTGTACTTTTTGTACAGCTACATACGGTTGTAGCTGTACAAACCTTACTGGAAATGTGATACGAGCAATTTGGACACAGTTTTTGCTTTGGTTTTACATGAACTAGATCACCCTTAAGAGCTCCCTGTGATGTACTAGTGACCTCTACAGGGTGTACTCTGTCTGTCACCCATGGCGGCTGGAGACAGGCACAGCTCCACCCAACCCTGCTTAAGAGTTGTACCACATACTTCTATGGGAACATCCACAGAGTCCAATCAGATCAGAATCAGAATTCCTTTATTGTTGCTATAAAAACACAACAAAATTTCCATTCAGTACAGCCCGTCCCAAGAAAAGACAAACGGCATAAAACATGGGAAAACAAGTGCCTGAAGCTGCAGCCATCTTGGGAGGGGCCATCCTAGAGGGACAGACATGGTTGGATATAAACTTTCACCAAGTTCACAAAACACATGAGAACAGAACAATTAAACTGGCAGAACAATTAAACTGGCATTATCTCCTCAAGCAACTCTGCAAGGTTGCAGAGATGGTGCACCGTTCTACATGCAGGATAAAAGTCACACTAGTCCTTCGTACAAGGTTTTACAATTGGTCAGAGAAGTATGATTGGTATGCTCTCCATACTCCTTTCTTGAACATTTGATTGTTATGCTAGTGTCCAGTGGTTCCTGTAGTGTATGACCAGTGTTTTTGGTGTTGTGGGGGGGGGAAAAGCTAAAAACGGTCACATTTGGTCGGTGTGGTGGCCAGAGTTTGACGTCAGACGACAGAAATCTTTTTATGTTTTCAGCCTGTTTGAAGAACTGCTGTTCTGCCCCAGATTGTCTTGTGATTTGATTGGTCACTGTCAATTAGTTTCAAAGGATTATAATTGCATCTCTGTTTCTGGAGCAGTGTAATCTCTACATCCATATCTTAGTTCTATTAATACATTGTCATGGGTTTCAACTATTACATATTCGACAAGTCATTTTCATCCCATTATTTTTGGAACCACATTCCCTTAGTCTTGGGGTTTAGTCCAGAGTCTTGTGGCTAAATTCTGATCTGTTATAATAAATTATTTGTCTCTTGTCTACAACTTAATGATGCTAAAAATTTGTTAGTAACAATTCAAATATTATCTGAATTGTCTTTTATCCACATGTCACCATTTGAATGTATATTTACAAGGATGTTCTGTGGGATTTGGGTATTTTTTGCTACCTATTATGATTATAAACCAGTCTTCTTATGCAAGAATAAAAAATTAAACCTCCCCCTTTTTTTGTCCTGATGATGCGCTCCAGTTCAGTGTTTGGTGTGTGTTTCTTTGTGTTGCAACATATGTCACAGCTCACAATATTACTGAGCTATTCATCAGATAAACATCTAAAAGGAGACAATCAGATGAGCGTCTGACACCGTTTTATTTCTGCATTCCTTTCACATGTGCACTTGATGCACATGCTTGCCTCTGTAATTAGAGATTATAAAAATGATGCTAATCTGTAAGAGATTTTCTTTTTTCTTTATTGAAGCACACATTAGCCCGCATCATACTGCCTATGTTGTCTGAGCCAGGACTCGATGTGAAATGGCCTGAAGACATGATCGGATAGAGCCCATTTTCCCTTGACTTTTTGAAATATTTTCCAGTCAAACAAACTCAATTATGTAAATACGGGGAACAAACCTGTGCAAAAAAATAAAAAATAATAATATTAAAGTCCCGGCACATAGCCTGTCCTTTTAGACTTTTTTTTTTAGAAAGTTCCGTGTGTCCTCTGTTCCTGAACAAATGAACCATTAGCGTTGCCACTGCTTACTGCAGTGACTGTGTCTTGATGTATTCTACATGACAGTTAATCAACATTAGAGCTTTAAACTGAAGAGATATGACAGGATTATGAAAATATGATGCATGATTTGACATGGTATCATGTGGAAAATGGTGGCTGTTTACACAGATTTTACACAGATCCTTTTATGGTGTTTTTTTTTTTATGTGGAACTAATTTTTAGTGTTTATTGAAAGGATAAATGTGGTGTATTTAATCCCTTTTCTTTCTTTTCCTGCTAGCTTTGTGACCTTGTTGTACAAACAAATCTCTTCTTCAGCAGCCTCAGACTGGACTTGAAATAAGACAAAACTAACTTACAAATGACTTTTCAGCAAGAAATCGGAGCTTGTTTTAAGTCAATAATTCCTTAATATTGATAAATAATTACAAGTTTCACTGGTAAAATATTTAACTTGTGCTATGGGAGAAATGTCTTGTTATAAGTGAGAGAGTCTACTGCTGAAACTAGTAGTTTTTTTAAAATTAATATTAAGGAATGATTGACTTAAAACAAACTGAAAAGTTACATGTAAGTCAGTTTTGTCATATTTCAAGTGTCCTAAGATATTTAAGAAACTAGACCAAAAATATTTGCTAAGATTTTGTTTTTGCATTGTTAATTTGTAATATCAATGGAAACGATTGTGAAACTTAATAGTTGTTGCTACTGTGATAAGAATGCTGCCTATTAGTCTCCCATTAGACACCAGTACCAGACAGAGATGCTAGCTGTTATTTCTGCTGCTAAAACATGCAACTTGTAGTTGAGTGTAGAGTCAGCTTAACAAGCCTGGCGGCAGAACCACACAATGGACAGTCCTGAGCATCACTCTGGAACTCCATGGTTACAGCATCCATTAGAGTGTTTTTTTGTATTTATTTATTTATTTCAGTTTACACAAAGTGATGGAAGAGTTTGGCACCTTGTACAGGAAACCAGCAAAAAAATAAATAAATAAAAAAATCAAGTTTTTTACATATATTACTGTTAGAGTCTTCTAATGAACTGAACAATCTGAATCTATGTGAAGGTTGAGACCAAAGGAGGGGGAAAAAATGGAGTTAACAAAAACAGTAACATCAGCACTTTGTTCTCTGTGTTACACTTTACATTGTGGCAACAGAAAGAATCAAAAGTTAACTCTGACTTTAGAAGAACTTAAGGTGGATGGAAAGAGCAACACTGTGATCTCACTGGCTGCTCAGCTGTCGATCCATTCCAACAGCATTGTTGCTGGTCAGCCTGAGAGGGTTTTATGCAAAGAGACAAGGGGGGAAGGAAGTGGCTGGCTCGAACAAAAGACGCTAACTCGGATGAGAGTGGGGCTGATCGATAGAGCCTTGAGAGAGCTATCAATCAGAGTCCCGCTCTAGTAGATTATGCTTTTATTAGTATTGAGCTGACCACTGCTGAGAGAGACCTTAAAACACTGAGATGCTTCCCACAACAGAGGCAGGAGAAAGCAGAGGGAAATTTGTGCTTACCCCCTGCCCCTCCCGCCTCCCAACTTAATGTGGACTGATTGAAGTGTCTTTGGATCATGACATGTGCAGCTCTGCTGTTTTCACAGCGAACGCCCACGACTCACGCAGAGGGGATAAAATGAGTGTGCAGAGTGCGGCACTCTGGGAAATGCAGTTCGCGACGGTGCACCGAGTAAATTGAGAGAAGTAGATCACACAGCGGCAGAAATGCAATTCCGGTGCTGCTGGCCCTCATTCCCGACCGGCTCTCTAAGGACTAACTCATTTAGGAGCGGCAGGGGAAACTCAATAGCACCAATTGAGAGAATAATATATTGAATCTAGTGGGTTGAGTGGGCAGCTTGAAGCGCGGTTGGAGGACTGTGGAGTTGGAGTGTCTCGTTCCATGCTCGAGAATCGTTGCGGTGCTCAGAAACACACAAATAAATATTGGAAAACATACGCAGGCGGAAACCTCACAGACCTTTTATCCATACGTAGCATGACATGGTCGTTTAAAAGTTAGGCCATGCCCTCCACACTTACTGCGACCCCTTTCTAAAGATGTCATCTTTTTAAAATCCTAATAAAAAAAAAATCAAGCATTTAACATGATTTCATTACTGGGGTGAAAAAGAAATTTGCATAAAGAATAAGCATCAGTTTGTCTTAAACAAGTTTATGTGACTTTTTTTTTAAATCATCAGTGATGAGGAACTTTTAATTAGTAATCCACAACTTCCTGTTTCCCTGGGCCATAAATATGATGCAACACACACTGCCATCACCACTTCTTGATGTATGATAGACAAGATAACATGCTATCAATATAAGTCGTGTTGGTAAAAGCAAATATGTTAATAAATGAACCCAAAGATTGAGAGTTAGTTAGTTAGTTAGAGTTAGCCAACCTAGCTTAGCTTACCTGCTCAACAATGAGAGGCTTTGAACGGCTAAAGCCTTTCCTCTGTTTACATTCCCCTTCTTTGATTTTTAAGATGTTATTAAACTTTTATTTAATAGTGATAAAAGTAAAAGTGAGTAATGAAAGAGGGGGGAAGACATGCAGGACTCGAACCTGTGACCTTTGGGTCGAGGACTAAAGTCTCCATATGTGGGTTGTGTTTCACCCCTGCTCCACCACAGCACCTCTGCTGTGTGGTTCTTGATCGGAGTTCAGTGAACTTATTATATACTGTATTCCGTCAGATATTATTTTTTGACATTGATCACGTCTACTGTGATCTACATTATTGATTTATTCCCCAGCCCTAATTCCCACTATGCTTTTGTTTTTATTGTTCATTGTGGAAATAAGGTAAAACAAGACCATTTACATCTTTCATTTTACTTCACAATTCTACGCTACGTTGTGTTGGTGTGTCGAATTAAAATCCAAGTAGTGAATGAGTGCCTCTACAAGGTGTTACTGAATTATACTCAGCTTATCAGCTTTCAGGTAAGCCAGGTGTAGAAATCATTTTCAGACTTCATGAACCACACCTACAGATTCATAAAAAGTTTCAACCAAAGCTGTTTGTGGATGTTGACGTGTTGCTGTGGTTTGGCCTTCCTATTTCTGTTGTGGTTTGGTGAAATTGAAGTCTTGCGTGGAACTCCAGAAACACCCTAAAATCTCACTTTTGGAAGCGTCGGCATTAAGCGAGGCTCTGCCTGGATGTGTTTGGCTAATGAAAGCCCCGGCATCGAGCTGGAAGAGGAGAGGTGAGTTGTGCCCTGGGTGGAATGCAGCAGCTTAGAGAATGTAATTACAGCATTATGGCGGAGATAGACTGGATTAGGTTTACGGCAATCGACTGAGACCAGGATAGAGGGTTCGGAAATGACCGCGGAGGAGACATTATCAGCAGTGCTTGAAAGCTTAAGACCGAACCTTTTAACACACTGCCTCTTCTTCCTCGCTGGTTACTCAAGGTCAGGTAGACGCTGACCCCGAACAACACGTATATATGATGCTGCATTTACCACAAATAACTTCTCAGTGCAGTAAAACGTGCACAAGATATTTACGCTCTTTCACTCTGATGAATAAAAGTACTTGGATAACGAGACATTTTGGAGTCTTTCTGAGTCGCACTGCTCCGTCCTTGCCCTCAATCAGCGGGGTAATCCACAGAAAATGACTAGATTAAGATGGTTTAAATGCATAAAGTGAAGCTGTGGTGAGAATAGATTAAAATATCACTCGAAAACAAGTCTAATTGTGGACCAAAGCTCCTTAATCAAGTTATTTTGTTGGGCTGAATTGAAAATACTCTGATACTACCAAGCAGGAATTTTTTTTCCCTTTCTATTTATTCCACTCATTTCTACTAGAATTAAAGTTTTTTTTGTTTTAATTTTGGGGTTCTCCACTATAGTGGTTTGCACCTAAAATACTCTTAACATGTTTTTATTTCAAGAACCAACTGCTTCTGCTAAACCAGCATGTTGCTTGAAAAGACAACTCCTTGAGAAACACCAAGCTGACAGTTGGATATTTGGTGGCAGCAGTTATTTTTTATCTTTTATTTTTTTTACGGAAAAGTCACAGCTCATCATGCACACTGTCTCTTGTCTGTAAACATTCAAACCAGTCAACAGGATGAGCAAAACCCGAAGCTTTAGCATGCACCAAACACACTTAATTAACCCTGAATAAACAGAGATTAAATTGCGTCGGTATTTGATCGGCTTTACACAAATTCCAGCATTTGTTTGCCCTGCGAGGCAAAAACACGTTTGAAAATTAACTTGCACAGCTCAGACAGTGTCACGCAAAAGCATTCATGAACATTGAACAACTTCATATTGTAATAGTTTGTGGGGTGATAGATGTAAATGTGCATGTCATTCATTTAATATGCAGAATTTTATGGATTTATCTGTAAAAAATACATTTATATATATATATATATATATATATATATATATGATAGCATTTATCAAAGTAAATTGAGCACAATTTTCTTTGAAAAAGTAGAACATCTAAGTAAAAATGAGTAGAAAAATGTAAAGTATTTGTAATATTTTCATGTAATCTATCTTTTGTTAGAAAGATAGATTGATGAAATACATGTAGCAAGATTTAGATGAACCAAGTAAAATGTACCAAATTTAAAATTTTTTTAAATCTTTTTGCTTCGTATTATTTACTAGATATAAATATGTAAGGAATACTTGGAGTCATGGTATTTAAATTTACTTAAAAATTGATACGAGGGATTTTTTTAAGTAAATCTTGTTAGTTTACTTCATTGTACGAATAGCATACAATCTGCAATGATTTTTGAATTGTCAGACCAATAACTTTTACATATTTGTAAAAAAAAAAAAAAAAAAAAAAAAACTAAAAATAATTACTGTTTTTCAAACTGTTTACAAATGAAAGTTATCATTTACAGTCTTCTAGGATACGTCTCTTACAGCTAAAGTGAGAAGTTTTTAAAAAAAAAGTATAATGTTTAAACTTTTTACACTTTTCTCTGCACTGACTAGCAAGCATTGCCAAAGCAGTGCTCTTGTGTTTCTTGGCCATTCGCTCATTCCCAGACGAGGTTTTCTTCATTTCTGGGTTTTTCTTCCTCTTCTTCTTCTGGGTGGTTCCGGATTTAAGGGTCCAATGTTATTGAACTATCATCAGAAATGGAAAGAGTAATGAATTGTTAGGATTGTATATAATATAAACATCAGCTCACTTTTAAATAAATATGTGGAAAGTTTCAGTATAAGTTTCTCACCACACATAGCATTGCACATGTTGGCTAAAAAGTTCATTTGAAAAGTTACCTATGATAGATTTTTTTGTAAGAATAGTACAGTAAAGGGAGTACAATACATATGCACTACATATTTTTCTTCACAAAAAGTTATGTATCTTTTTCTGCTTTTTGGTTGTAACACTCTAAAATGTGAAAAGGTCAACAAGATATAAACACTATTGCACTTTATCTGTTTTCTGAGATGTATGCTAAATGCCAAATGAGGGTTTTGGTATAGCATTTCCGACTTAAACAAGAAAACACCCAAACCCCGACATCTCTCCTCCACACAGTCAAAGTTCAGTGCCTATTAAAAAACTGCAGACTGCAGTCGAGCAAAAGTGAGAACGTAAGTTAAACAAGTCTTCATTTCAGCAATCTGAACCTTACTGAGTCTAATTTTTCCTGGGAGATGGTTTTCATTAAAAGGCTGGCTGCAGCCATGACTCTGATTGTAATTGTGTTGACCCAGCCGTGCACAGGCACCGCTCCTCTCCCGTCTCGCTCTTATCAACACGCTGTTCTGATAAGATTTTGTGCTTTCAACCACATTAAACCTCTTATTTATATTAAACAGCCAATAAGTACCCCTGACCCCATAGTCTGGCATATTGTGCGCACATCGAGACTGCTTGGCAGCACCCTCGCTGCTCTGGGGCCTCTGCTCCAACAACCGCTTGGGTCCTTCTTTGTTTACGCAGAAGTCTTAATTTTCCTTCATTTTACTCTCCTCTCTATTCCAGAATGTTCACTCTCTCTTCTTTGTGATGAACCTAACAGAGTGTTGTGCCCATACATTACTAGTCAGGATGTTACGGATTCAAGCTTATGGTACAGAAGTGCGATAAACTAACAGGCTATAAGGAACAAAAGGTGTTTTCAGTGGGTTTGATTGGGGACCAGAATTGCTACATTTGTCACATTTTTAGCTGCTCTGCGTCAAGCAAACCAAACCTTTTGGTGCCACCCTTCCCATCGCCTGTGGTGGCGCTGCACCAAGAACTGCTGAAGGAAGTGACACAAAACTTCAGAAGAAGACAGCTGCACAAATTTCTTCTTCAAAAAGATGTAAGCAAAAATGGAGTAGCGTCAGACTTCAGCCAATGTAGGATTCCTCTTATGTCTTAGGTAAAAGACAACGCGCCATTGTCCTGCTAGCACCTGACACGCATGTTTGTTTTGGTTGTAGTTACCCAGAATGCCCTGTTCTATAGTCCACTGCCAGCTTTTGGATCGGTCTCTGGTCCTCTTGGCATTCAAACCGCATCAGAGTTCACTTCAGCTGAACTGAGACTTAGGTCTTTAGGCAGACCAGAGTTTGCTTTATTGGTCCTCCTCAGAGTGTGATTACGAAACGAACCGAACTTTCTAGCCAAACAAACTGGAGTTTGATTAAAGCAGACTAAACAGGACTGGTATGAATGCACCCTTGATCCCACATTTGCACATTTGCAACTCCATGAGATTTATCCTGAAATGAAATGGTTGATAAACCATTGTCAGTTAAGACTCAACATTTGCTCAACAACAGTGGAGTCCAAACCAGACATGTCCCCATACAAGGAGTGGCTCATGGAATAAGTGTGCGGTGGGCTCAGAAACCAGCAGTGCAGAACATCGACCACATGGCAAATGTCACTGGTCCCTTTACTCAAGCTCATTGTTAGCGACAGCTGTCTGTTGGCCTGTGGGAAATCCATGGAGCTTTATACAGCTTGGACTCCCTGCTGGACCTGTTTCACACTGCTGAACCGGAAAATACTGAGCTAAGCTGAGATGGATACTCTCAGGCCTTGGTTCCGTCGTTACTGAATATTGATGACACAACTTTAGAACCATGGGACATTTGAGTTTTTCTGTCCTTTTGTGTGAATACAGTCCATCCTCATACACTTTGCTTATATTGTTGTTCAGTTAAAGCTCTGTTTAGCATGTTGTAAAGTGTAATTTTGTAATTTAAGTTTTACAGGTTGTCTTTTCACTTTTCATTTTTGTTATGACAAATTATAGCTTAGCAAAAACACTTGGGACAAAGCTACACTGAGAAAGATGGCCTGTTTCTGTTTGAACACAAACATCTCTTAGCAGAGAAATTTCATTATAAATTAACTTACACACAATGCTTTGCAAGTTTCCATACACCGTGACAACCATCACGGTGTGGTGCATAACTTTGAAGTGGGAGGACGGGAACACAGATGTTTTCTACAAATACAAACCAGAAAACCATGTCAAGCAATTTAGCAGCTGTAATTGTACTGAGATGAAATTGCGACATATATAGAATTTAAGGGGCAGTTGTTTTAATACTTTTTACTCAGGGGCTTCACAGTGAAATGGGCTGAATACAGATGCATGCCACACTTTTCAGATTTTTATAGTATAGTACCATTTGTCAATATTTTTACACTTACTAATTATGTTCTGTTTTCCGAAAAAATATGATTCCAATGAAATGCATTAAAACTTGTGGTGGGAACATGAACAAATTTGAAATGGTTAAAGGGGTGTGATTATTTTTTTTTTTCCTTTGCCTATTTTATTTTTTTATATATATATAAGTTGGATAAATGTTGTGGTGTTCCAAGATACCAGCTAAGTCAAGTTATTAGCTATGAGATTTTAGAATAACATGCGCTCTTGTCTGTCCATTAATAGGACAGCTCAGGAATGTCGGAGCTTCCTGTGAATGCACCTTTGGATGACGATGAAGATCAACTCTCTCAGTCACTCTACGAAACGATTGACTGTCCGGACAACATGCCTGCATCGCACAGCAACATACTTGCACGCAACGGTGAGTTTTGATCGGTTGTTAAACCTACTCACCCTCAAACTCGGATTTCTGCAAAACAATGACAAGTAAATCAAAATATGTAACATAGAATAAGTGGTTGCTTAAATATTCACCCTCTTCAAGTCAGTATTCAGCAGCTTCAGCACTACACTCCGGTGATCTGCATTCCCCTCATTGTGAGACTACTAGCACCAATTGGACTGGACCTATGTTGAATTAGGTCAGTCATTTTAAAGAGGCAGTATTATATATTTTCCAGACACTTAGGGCAATTTAAAGTATAATTAAATAACTGTTATCTTCAGTTGTTATAAAAATGGTATATATATCAAATAGGACTTTAAAGAAATTCGACTTCATAATTTAACACCTTGAAATTGGGTTGCTATCTCCTTAAAAACTCCTGCTCTTCCCTAAGCTCCTCTGCCAGGGAGTCATCAAAACATGGCTCCTCTATTAAACCTTTAATGTTTTTACCAGCGTAAAAACGTTTTACAAAAGTAGCTTGTATAATGAGCTCAGCAGATGAACAGTTCCACCAGGTGTTTGCTAATTGTTGCTGGCTAGTCTGAAGGAGCTGATTGGGGGAGTCAGAAGCCCGGAAACTGCAGCTCTGAGAAGAAGCTGTGTCTCTAAGGCGGGGCTAGATCCACGCAGGTGTTTTGCAAAACTGAATGGTTGCCAGGGGAGATTAAAGGATTTCTCAAACATGCATAAAATAATCAAAGCAACACTCCAGGTACATGTTTTTGACAAAGGAACAACATTATAACATCGTGTAAAGCTCAAAAAGGTATTTTTTACCTAATACTCTCCATTTAAAGGTGGTGAATATCGATGCAAACACATTTCATGTTAAATACAGTATTTTGTCTTTTTTTTTCATTATGGGTATTAGTTTTCACTTTGACATTGAAGAGTTTTTTGATCATTATTTTGTGTCAAAAAAGACTAATTGTAGCCTATGGGAAGCACTGCGTACTTTCTATAGGCTTTTCTTTTAAGATCGATAGAATATGTACTTGAACAGCTAACCTCGTGAACACGTTGCCTGACATTAATAACTGCGCTCATAAAATGCGCATTCCACCTCCTTCCTCCCAGGTCTCGAGCGACATCATCCTCAAAGCCTGATCTCTCCTCTTCACATTCCACAAAGCACAATTTCGCTGTTCAACCACCCCCACCCTGTCCCCCACCCTCCAGGGATTAACGTCAGCCCCAATCCCCCCTACCTTCACTCCACTCCACTGGTTTCATTTGGGTCAATTCCAATTCTGGACCGAATTAAATCAGCGGGCCAAGATCTTGGCTTTTTAGGTAGATTAGAATTGGCAATTCAATCCTCAAGCAGTCACCGCTGTCATCTCAACGTTGACAGAACCGTTCACATATCCACGTTCAGAGGCTGAAGGTGATTGCATCAGCGCGAGGGAAGACAGAGCGTGGCAAGAGGCTATCCCCTCCTCCCTTCTCTGGGAATTCAGGAGGTTCTTGAGAAATTGTTGAACGGGGTTGGTTCTCTTTTCAGATTTTATTTAAGTCGAACATTTGCTATAGAGAAATTTGAGTGAATTTGTAGTGGGTTTTTTATGTAGTGTTGCCCTTCTGCCCTTCGCCCGCCCACTCTCCTGTTTCGTTTCCATCCACTCTCTGCCAACTCCCCCAAGAGCGATGCCACTGTGCCACTGATCATGGAAGATCAGACACTGAGTCAGAGGCATCTGATGGTTAATTAAGACTCCAGATCAATAAGGTTTGCTCCTGACACTTTACCTCCATCTGAGCCCCGTCTCTCTCTCCATCTTTCCTCTCTTTTCTTCGTTCAGTTACTAAAATTATCTCAGTTTTATTTATTTATTTTTTGGTTTTACACAGTTACGTTTATTTACTCCACTGGCTTTTCAAAATGATGTTCTGATTAACTATAACTAGGGTTTGCTATAAAGAATTTTTTTTTTTTTTCATACCCTATTGAAGCTTCAAGGGCATCTGTCTCTGCCTGCAGAGTAGATGTCAAGCGAGGCAAGTGGAAAAGTTTTGGGGATGTGGGTGGAGCGGCTGCCAGCGTGGTAAGCTATCACAGCTGAAGCTCGGCGCTCTCAGATCTCCAACGAGTCTGTCTCGTCTCGCTGTGAGAAAATGTCGGGATATTTTCCCTCCACGTCTTCGGTCTGCTTCCCGAGTGATTCCGTTATTAACCTGCGTCAAGGTTCTTTGACAGGTCTTCATCTTTTAAACTGACACACTTCTCCTGTGTGTAGCAAAGGTTGGGTTTGTATTTATAGATCCGACACACGGGTGACATTCAGCAGCTCAAATCTAATTGGTGGATTGTTCAGTTTTTGTCCAGCCGATTGGTTGGAACTTCCTTGACTTAATTTGAGGTGCCGTTTAATTTGCAATTCATGTGTTATTCAGATATATATTGCTTCTAGAACTTCGACAACCAATGCTTCTTAACAATGTTCTGCACAGAATTTTGAACTTTGTTGAACTAAAAATGAATGAAGTGGCGTTTTGACTCTGAAGGCCAAATATTCCCCTTTAGCTTTTGTTCTTATGATAGAAGAAACCAGTATCATACTTAGTTCAGTTTTCAATGTTGCAAAAAGCACAGCAGAGGGTTGACTATCCTCGTGAATTTTTTTTGTCTTACAACAAATAGCAATCCTTTTTTTTAGTCACATTTGAATTAACTTTTTTAGTTTTTTAATAGAACACATTTAAATGATAGAGTATAGTGTTTGAGAGTAGAAACATTTAGAGAAATTGACTTTTGATCACAATTGGTCAAATTTCAAACACTTCTCATATAAGTGCCAACGGCTTTGAAAATGTCAAGTTATTAGAAGGGAATTCTACATGTAGCATGCAGTTAGATGTGTAAATGCTGTTTCTTCCTTGAGGTACTGAATACATCTGCATATATCTACTCCATATATCCCCAAGCATGCGCCCCTTCGAGAGATTTTTTTTCATTTTTGAATCATGAAGTCTTGTAAGTCATACTTTTAAACTTGGCAGGGTTTGGGGCATCCATAATGCGTCTGCATACACATCAGAAAGTATGTAATTGTCTCTGTATATATCAACATCTCTTATTTCTTTAATTCTGACAAAATTCCTGTCACAACTGGACAAAACAATGTCGTGTGATTCTGAAATGTTTTCATATCTGATAGTCCAGTAGACTCAGTTCGATTGGGGACCAAAATTGCGATGTTACATTTTCACCTGGTGTGTTTTGCTTTCTCACTGAATTGTGGAACCATCCAAACTATTGAAAAACTTGTTCACCCAGTGGCCTGTGGTGGAGCTGCACCAAGAACTACTAAAGGAAAAAGACATGAGAAATCAGTATCATATTTCCTTCTCCACAAAATGTAAACAAAGATGGAGTAGCATCAGATTTTAGCGGTTAAAGGATTTCTCTTCTGTTTTGGGTAAAAGACCACAAGTCATTTCTCCAACTATCGCTAGAGTCGTGCATTTGTTTTGGTTGTATTTACCCAGAATGCCCTGCGCTGCAGTTCGCTTCGCTTGACATTGAACTGTGACAGAGTTCACTTTAACTAAATCGGTTCCTAGGTTTTTAGGTAGAGCAGAGTTCACTTTTTTGGTCCATATCAGAGCATATCACCTTTAATCTCATCTAAACTACATTACCTCCTTCTGCATTTGTTAAAATTGAAGTTTTGCTGAGCTTCAAAAGTTGCTTATTCTTTGTTCAAACAATGACTACTTTCCATAAAGAGATGATAGAAGTAGTCTCATTAATCCAGAGCCAGAAATCTGACCGTCTCTTTTGTCCATTTTAACATTTTGAAGCATCATTGGTGTATTTTTTTCTGCCTCTCTAATAAATGACATTTTCTTGCACCAAGGTTAGTTGTTCTGTTGTTATGACATTTGCCAAAGTGTCATATTCATTCAGAAAGTGCCTTGAGGGAATATCTTACTAAGTCAACCTTGGTCTTGATTTGTCCGTAATGCTAATTGATTGGTTGGGTCCTTTCTTAAGTATGTTAGTCTTTGAGGCCTTTTTATGCCAGGCATAATCAGTATATTCTCTGATTACCAAGTATCACAATATTTGAGTCAAAGGGCGTAAATACCAAAGCTCAAGCAATTTTCTTCTACCATTTCTTCTAACATTTTATGTTGGTTCACTACATAAAATACACCATCTGATTGTATTTAAATTAAATACATACATTGTGCCATTGTGTGGACTTGCCAACTGAATTGTATTTCAAATTGTGGTACTCTACAATGTGCGAATATCTCAAATTGGCTGCTCGCTTTGACACGAGATATGTGATGGTAAATGTCTGCGGGCTTTGACAGCTAGTAGCCCGCTCCCCTCCGTCTTTTTCTGGGCGTTATTTCAGACGGACTCAGACATATTGCCTGGTGCGCGAGACGTGACAGTTGTGGTTAGAGGACAGATGTTGAGATGGGCTCAGCGAGGTCAGGAAACACACAGCCGCCGGGGCTTGACTGACAGCTTGATGTGGAGTGTATCTAAACCCGCTAAATTACTGAATCATGAAGGTTAGACGTCGGAGTTTGAGTTGTGGCGCCGTGCACACCTTGCACGCTTTGCACAGACGCAGCTATAGACAAATACACAACCTCTGCTCGCTTGAGTCATGCGAACATTTAGTGCTATCAGAACTTAGTGGATTTTTGTTTTTTTTAGTCTTTAGGAAGACCAAAGAGAGATGAGTCCCCTAATCAAATCAGCTGTTTTTTTCCTCTTTTGCTCGGCTCCATTATGCAGCTTCTGCTTCTATAAATGAACCGAGACTCAGAGCTAAATGAAATGGAAAGGTTTTGATGCTGAAAAATTAAGACCTGGCTTTAATCGTGAGTTATCGGAGTTGGCGGCAAATCAATACAGCGAAAATGTAAACTTGTTCCTGCCCAGCCATGAGTAGTCTCTGTCCTGTAAAGTCAGCTAACAGACGCAGTGCTCTGCTGTGAATGTTCCGACATTTCACATAAAGTGGTTGATTTATTTTTAATTTTTTGGAAAACAGTTCTTTTTTTGTAATTGTGCAGCTGGTTTAAAATGGGAATCGTGATTACCATGACGACACTATAGATATTGATCAAGTGACATTTGCTTTAAAGCTGGTACAGGGGCATCATATTGACTGTAATGATAATTTTCCTTTTACGGTCTGGTGTTCCAAGTTATTGACAGCTTCAGCTTCACATGTGCTTACATTACGCATTTGTAGACCGTGTGTAATAGTGTATTAAACAATATTCTATTTTGTTTTAATCGCTCTTGATGCCTTCTCCTCCAATATGACCTCTGATGATGAATTGAAGAAGAATATGTCAATAAAGTCCATTTTCCCCTCAAAAGGGGAAATTACATGGAGATTTACTGTATATATAAAAAAAATAATTTCATGGGGAAGGATATGTTAAACATGATCAAATTTTTATTCCAAGGTCATTTTGATCACACACAGCTTCACTTGGGTTGTCTGTAATAGAAAAGCATCGCTAGGTGTGGGTTTCACATGCTGGGGTGAAAATTGGGACTTGTGAGCTGAAGCGTTATGTGTTGGATCCCGAGCAGATTCACACCAAGTATTGGTGCCTTACTAACACGTAAATTTGGACCAGAGTTTCGGAACCACAGTGCTGGACTTGTTTGATTGTGGAAGAAGAAAGGAAAATGTTTGTTGTAATGTGTGCTGTAGAGCTTAAGGTGCAAAATCCTGCAGTCAGTGTAGCCAAAGAAAGAAAAAGATGGTAGGAACTGGTCAGAAATATTGTAAACTTTTGACTTCATAAAAGTAACTTTAGTTTTGCTTACTAAGATATATTTTTCTTATTCTTTCTGCTGTGAGCGATCATTAAACCTGTGAAGTTTTATGAAACAAGCAATAATCAGAAAAGTCTTGTTTTTTTGTTTCTTGATTTTCATTGACGCGCTAGGGATTTATGGTGATTTATTTATGACAACCAAAAAGATGTTTTTATTCTCTAAAAAGGCCACACGAAAGGCCATGTTTTCAAGAAATTACTAGTTTTTGTGTTGAGGTAATAGTCCCTCATACACATATATCAAAAATGATGCATTTCACACTGGTTTGTGCAGTTAGCCTTTTCCAGTCTTTTTAACCTCAACTCTTAGCCTCCCAACTTTTAGCTTCCACATTTCCAGATCTTGCACATTTCATAACACACACAAGCTGAAAGCTCAAAAGGATAAAACAGCAAGTCGGAGCTAAAGATTCAGTTTTCTTGTTATTTTTTCAGGCTTTACTTTCTCTCCTTTTCTCTCTTGCAGCCTAAGTGAATAGTGAGCTGTTGGAGGAAAACAACACACAATTTCCTTTTATCCACTCTTATACATCTGTACTTCTCATGACATGATTTCAATACCTCACTGATGCTGACATTAACTGTATACACAACAAGCCCCACAGTGAAGAATGCTGCTGTCAGGACATTATAGTAATGGTTCATTTCCTGATGCTGTGCCACAAGGATTAGTGTTCGGACCATTTGACGTTTAAGTTGTTCCAGTTGGTCTCCAGGAGAGATTGCTCTGACCCTTCTGTCCTCTTCCAACCAGATTTATGGCTTTTTTTTGTTGTTGTTGTTCTTTTTAATATGTGGGCTGCTGTGAGGAAGCATGACCTTTCTTAACTTTGGGTCCAGAATATCTAAGGGTCATCCCCCCTGTCCCATAGAGAAATGTGACAGTCATGAAAATGACAGTATCGCAGACCTTTACTGTTTTCAAAGCTTTACTGGAACAATCTGTCATGGTTAACTCTGTCAAAAGGGGTTTGGTTAAATAAGATGCGGTGAGTCATTTCAGAAGGTGAAGCGATAAAATTTTCACATTTTCACGGTGAAGCAATTCATAACAAAACCTCTGCTCACTTTTTCCAAGCTTGCAGTAAGTAGTCACTAATTAACTCAATGCTTCGTAAATATGTCTTTCTTGCAGAAGTAAGCCATTGTCATCGAAGCCCTTTTTACTAATTGTCCAGATCAATTGTACTGATCTGTGAATGGGTCCTGTAACGTGGTGGAAACCTGCTGGAAAAATGGCCCAGATGTTCCCCCCGGTGTGCATAAAGACAACGGTTTTCACCGGTGTGTACTTAAAGTGATTACCTGCTGCAGTCCATGTGTGTGTTTTAAAGCCACGGCAGCAGGGATCAACTAATGATCTCTCCTCCAGTCAAATCAATAGGCCAAAGTGTCAGAGAGGGAAGGAGGACGCGAGAGAACACAGAGGAGAAATCATAAAGGAGAAGGGAGACTGTGTGGGGCTATTAGTGTGTCCTCTCACCTTACAGTTCAGTGTTTGAAGGGGCAAAGCCTGGTCAGCAGACAGTCAGACGGAGAGATGGGAGTCAGGCGCTGGTCTGTTGGGATGAATGCAGCCAGGTGGCACTGTAGGTCTGAGAGCTCATCAGTCTGTGGATGAGGGAGGAAGAACATCGCCCCTTCGGTAGTATAAGAGGGTTTCCATGACTTCAGCACAAGAGAGGGGTGCACTTACACAGGATCTTGGAACCAGTTCGTCTTCTTTTCCCCAAATTTCAACAATTAAGATTGAATTTTTTCACATTTTGTCAAGCACAAACATGAATGTATGTCAGTGGGTTTTCATTTATAGGAGCAGTGTTATGTAAAATTGACTTTTTTGAGCTTGACATCGTCTTATAATGTTATTCCCTCATCAAAAGCAAACCTGTAGTGTTGACTTGATTCTTTCATGCATGTTTGAGAAATCCTTTAATTTCCGTGGCAACCATTCAGATGTGCAAAACACCTGGGTGGACGAAACTTCGCCTTTGAGACGAAGCTCCTCCTCTGAGCTGCAGTTTCCAAGTTTCCGAACTTCCGCCCTCAGAATAGGCCTCCCCCACTCAGCTCCTTCAGACTAGCCAGCAGCAATTATCAAACATCTGGCGTTACTGCTTGTCTGCTGAGCTCATAGTACAAGCTCCTTCTCAGTGAAATGCTGATAAAATCGTTGTTAAAGGGTTAATAGCGGAGAAAGAGCCTGGGTTTTTAAAAAGACAGAGGCCCAATTTCAAGGTGCAAAATTACAAAGTTACATTTATTTTAAGTCATATTTGACATATTTATATAGAGAGCTTTTTTATAACAACTGAAGGTAACATAGACACTAGACTGTGCTATAATATGGCACTTTGTGCCTGGAGAATACATTATACTGCCCTTTTAATAGCCAACACAAACTAGGGTATAATTGTGAAGTCAATGGTAGACATTCATTTATTGGTTTTAATTTTTATTATAAATCAAAATCTGAACAGTGAGCCATGTATTTGCATTTAGCCCCTTATACCACCGCCTTAAAAACACCACAATCCATACCAACTAGAGTTCAGCTCTGCCTTGTTCTATCTTAGAATACATCCAGCAGTTTTGTAACGTTCTCAGAACGAGAACATTAGTATAATAAACAGCATGAAATAATAAAACACCTAGGATCTGATTGTCCACTTCATAATTAATGCACTACAAATGTTGGTTTGTGATAAAGTTCAAAGGGTGCGGATATTTTTGCTAAGGTTAGAACATAAAAACTAAAACCTACTGTATCTCTGATTAGTAGATAGTTTATTGACTTTTTTTTAAATAGTTTTCTCTGAGGCACAATCCCAATGAAATTCTGTGTTCCAACACTGTAATTAATGATCACCATAATCGAATTGACTTTAATGTGTTTCAGCTGTTAACTGTAATTCTGTTACGCTCTAACATTTCGGCTTACTTATTACATTACTGCTACTTGGCACACACCGACCAACAACTTCTGCTTCGTGTTTTGTTAGCAGGACGCTAACTGCAATAAGGCGGCGTTTATCTGCCTCGGGACGAGGCGGCTCATAAGTGGCCATTTCTAATAACAGTGAGACCGTCAGGTCGCAGCGACACGGTCATGTTACCGGGGAAATCTCCTGCCAAACACACTGAATAACCCCCTTTGTGAGAGGACCGGTTTTCTGTGGACTATTTATCATAATTGGTAATATTTATTCCCATGTGAACTCATTTTAAAATTGTGCTGATTATTCCCAATAGCTTCATAATATTCATGTTTTTCCTCTCCTCTGTTTATTCTGAGAAAAAAAATTGAATGAAAGGTTCTTGTGTTTGTTTTTATTTAATCAGGATTGTTGAGGTCATAAAAAGCTAAATAACAGCATTTTCAGATTTTTAGCCAAGATATGACTTCTGGGGTTGGGTAGAAAACAGTAATTGCATTCACAGCGCTCAGGTTTTTGAGGTTATTTTTGCTCTGGTGCTTTTAGATAAGGAACAGCTTTGAATAAAAAAAAACAAAAAAACACAATAATCACGAGAGTCAATTTTTATGGAGTCAACAGCTGGCACAACATTCCATATGCATGAAATAAATCAGAATATCCTCTATTAAGTCTATATACCATTAAAAAAGGTTAGAAAAGAACATTTCTACCATAACAAACAGCTGCAAATGTACATCTGGAAGACTGATGGATGTGAAAATCCGATTTGCCGTCCTCACCACTGAAGCTGTGAGCAGCTGGTAAAAGTCAGCGGTGGTAAAACTGCCTACTTGGTGGCTTGATTTGAACCGCAGTGTTGCTTCCTGTTCAGCCCAGGTTTTTATGAACTCAAGAACCTGTCCCCACAGATCTCCGTGCTGTTTGCACTGTTTGACCTTCGTGCACCTTTCTTCGTTTCCCCCGGTTACACAGTCACGTCGGCATCAAGTGCAACGAGGATAAGGAGCGTCGGTTTGCGGATTGGCCGCTTTGGCTCATTATGCCGACAACTGCAGAACACAAAGTGCTCCGGTTTCTCTAATTGTTTTCACTTTTCCGAGCATCACCGCCGGCCCAGCTGTGGCTTTCCAATAGCCGTCTAATTCGTGTGTGCGTGTGTGCAAAAGTGAACCAGTTTAACAATGCTTCATTTGCACTTCTACGTCTTGTGTCAAGAGTTCCTGGCAGCGAATTTTTATGAAGCTCCCAGCTTCCAATTAAAGCTGTCCTTTGCCAAGTGCTAGACCGTCATGAAAGAATACGAGGTGATTATTTGTAATTTATTGTCCTGAAGAGGACATTGTGTGAACACAAGCGAATGCTACATTCTTGGGCGTGTAAGTGACAAAACAAAACAAAACAACCTTTTGTATGATGGCAAAAAACTGCTGCGCTACTCCAGGTTGGAGCCATGACATTTTCAGTGCAATAATGAGACACCTAAGCTTAGCAACTAGGGATGTACTGACAAAATTATTTTTTGTCCCTCTTACGTATCTGAATTATTTAAGAGGAGGCATTCACCCGTGTTTCTTATTTTAGTTCAGTACCATGCAGCTAAATTTGTTAGCAGGTCTTGAAGTAGCCCTGTTACAGCCGTTAGATAAATGAGTTAAAGTACATTCGATTTTCCTTTGAGATTAGTTATTTAATATTTGAAATGTAACTGAATTGAACATACTTAAATATTTGATGCTTTCACTTGTAGTGAATTAAATGCAATCAATAACCTGTGGAATATATTAGCATTGGATTGTTTTCCATTTCATTTTCTTACGTTGTAGAGAAAGCTATCTCCGTTTTTCTTCTTTTATTGCAACAGGAGTTCCCGCAGGGCAGCCATGTTTCCTAACGTAATCAGACTCAATATGCAGTTAAACCTAAAATTCATTTCATTTCTTTTTCTTTTTTGTCTGATTGGAAATGAGACAAGTATCTCTCGAAAGATAACTCAATGTGAAATGAGTACTGATAAAAACTGTATATTTTTTTCTGTCACCAAATAGTAAAAGTAATTTACTTTACACCTTTGTAACAATGCAACAATCCAACCCTTCTTGTAATTGCCGACCAGCTTTCCCCTGGTATTGGTGATGAACTCCAAAACATTTGAAGTTTATTAAAATTATGAAACCTTATTAAAATTCAAGTTGTATAAATGTTCTGGGTGACTCCAGAATGTTGCACGTTGCATCCAATCAGAATAAACATATTAATGAAGATATTACTTTAAACATAAATTTGCCAGAGGAATTCATAATTTTGGATTCAGCCGTATTGCTTCAATCTTCAAAAATTCTACCTTTTGCTCCTCGTGATAATGCACTAGGATGTTTCCTCTCTGTTTTGAGCAAGGCTGGATCATTCATTTTGATGAATGAGACGCAAAAATGTAACTAAAGTATTTACATTTCCAGTAAAATTGAGTGACTGTAAAGAGTGACGCAAAAAGAAGCTGAAGATTTCTAAATATGCAACTAAGTGACACAAATTCCATTCTATAAAACATAGAGACATTTAACTTTTCCCCAATATATCTGCATGACTCACAGTACGAACTGTAAACCTGCTGGCTTAATGAGTATTAGAGATGTTGCATGTAACTCCATGGACCTGTATGGTTGGAAGAACCATACAGGTTGCCAAGATATCATACCTGTCATTCACTACACTTCATGAAGCAAATATCAACAGAAAAATATTGTAGCAAATTTTTGTGTTTAATACTTGGCTACTTCTGTTTTCCATGTTTACTCAAGACTCTGGCTAAATAACAGAGTCTTGAGTGTCTACGTCAATGTCTTTGTCGTAGACCATGCGTCTAAGATACATTGATCATCAGAGCCCTCATATCTGTGACAAATGACTTTATACTTTTATACTTTTTTTTTTACACACGGATATGAGACGTTTGTTTTCCGTCCATGGTTTTCTCCTCCTCTTTGTTTTGCTTGAGCGAATCTTTATACTCAGCTATACATTTCACTGCTGCGCTGATTGCTGCTCACATTTTCCTCCGCCGTGTTCATTCATCATGTACATGTCTTGCCCTGACCCCCGTCAAATTAAGAAAACTCTAGTTGGAATCACGCCAGGGTAAATATTGTTGTCTGCTGTTAGTGATTAAGCGCAATTGTTCCTAAGCTATTAGATTTGAGAAAATGACTCCGTTTTATAATGGAAACATAAGCAAAGGCCACAGGAAGTTCTGAAAAGCCTTCCCTTTAATGGCGAGCAGGTGATCTGGTAATGGGTCTTGACTTTGGGCTGATGTGTGTGTCATAGCCTGAGTGAATCGTCCGACCGAGCGTTGTAATTCCACTTCTCATGCAGCCGAGCGGCTCCTCCGCTGCCCTTGGTGCCGAGTGCCAGAACATTCCCCATTGACTTTGATTCCTAAGGAGCAGCAAAGGAGCAATTGTGGATGTCCTCAGCAGGGAGGGTCGGGACGGACAGAATACAGATCAGGGAGGCTCTCCTCGGCATTTGTCCTTGAAAATGGCTGAAGCTACTTGTGTCAAAAAAGTTTAGTCTGCAGGAATAGTAGACTTGATTCTGGATGGCAGGTCTTTTAAGCTTCCCTTATAACTCATAATGTCCTTTTTGTGGTTGTCAGTTGCTGGCTGCTATTTGGCAGGTGTACTTGAATACAATCAGAATTTGTTTGTCTTTGTATCGGTCAGTTCATTAACAGGGTTATGAGACAGAGAGGGATGAAAAACAACCCAGAACGTTTGTATTCCTTAGAGATAGACCCAAGAATAATTTGTTGCCAGTTTCCAGTCTTTGTCATTGGGAAAATTTTGACCTGTCAGGATCAATTTTAGCTAATTCCGATTTGATCTGAAGAACTAAAATGACTACATGAAAACGGCATTCTTTTTTTTTTTTTGTCTAGTTTTTCTGCTGTAAGTAGTCATTAATAATTTATAGAGGTGACATCATGTCGCTGTGGTACAATGGAAAAGAAAGTCATTTCAGAAGTATGCATCTGAAATTAGCCTAGTTAGCACTGCTAGCATTGCAAAGAATATGTTCTTCATGT
Organism: Brachyrhaphis terrabensis; assembly: GCA_903067065.1. Lineage (NCBI taxonomy): Eukaryota > Metazoa > Chordata > Actinopteri > Cyprinodontiformes > Poeciliidae > Brachyrhaphis > Brachyrhaphis terrabensis. The sequence continues at coordinate 28,260 of CAEGAG010038038.1, forward strand.
ATATTTCAATGGAATGAAGACAATTTACATTTTTTTAGCATTAATCCGGCTCTAGTGGCTTTATTGAACAGTAATGTGACATGAAAGAAGGCAGAGAGAAAGAAGACATGCACATAATGGCACACGAGTGGGAAATGATGAGGACTGTAGCCTCTGCTAACTCCCATGCTAGCTCTACCAACTGAGTCCAATGTCCTGCAGATCTCTCTCTTTTTTTCTTTTTACTTAACTTTTGATCTTCTTTTTATTCATTTACCAGGCAGTAAGGGACATTTTGTGTTATTGTTTAGGCTGCAGATTAGATACAGATTAATATGCATTGCATTTGTGTCTTGAAGTCAAATGTTCAGATCTTAATCTTAGGGGGGGAAATGACATAAGAATTTCATATCAGAAAATTAGGAGGTTCTCTCCAACTTCAACCTCTGAGTCCATGATGGCTGCCAACAATTTAACACTTGATATACATAGAACTAACAGTTAAATATTTTCACTTCTAATCATGTGTATCTCATTAAATTTTTGACACCATGTGCCACACAACTTTATTGCTGTACAATGTTGCAACAAGTTGTTTTACCAATATGGTCAGAAAAAGAGCGAATGTTTCAGCTTCCGACTTGTTTCTGTGTGTATCTTTGCCTTTCTTGAGAATCAAAATGATTTTCTGATAAACAATCTGTTTTTTTTTTAGAAATATGTTCCAGTTTCCTGTGTGCTTCGCATTGCCAGTGTTCCCCTGATTAGCACTTGTTTTAACCTTTTTTACACCAGTGTCCTTGAAACAGGCTTATAGGAAATGTTCATTGTGCAGTCACACAGTGTTGCTGTTCTTGTGTGAAGTTATCTGTTGGCTGGATGCTTTATCTTAACAATTTGTGAAGCAAGATATTATTATGTTTATCACACAGCGTCTTTGAAGGAAGCGGAGTCTGAAGTTGCTTCAGTATGATCCCATATTTGTCAGATATTGTGCTATCAGGCCTCCCTGGCTGTATGGAATTGAATATTGATGGAGTTTTAAAAGTTTGAAAGTCACACTTTAGAAGAAACTTATGCAAATGCCTCCTGCTTAGCCGTTCTCTTTCTTTTGCAGGCCTCTACCAGCTCTCTCCAACTGTGAACATGCCACAAGACGACACGGTGATGATTGAGGACGATAGGCCGCCCCTGCTTCTTGCCCACCTGTCTGACCGCTCGTCCTCCAGTTCCCACGACGACATGGGCTTTGTGGGAGAAAACCCTGTTGCCTGGATGCGTGAGATGCCCAGTCATAATGAATGGTAGGTTGCAAGTTGTTCTTTAGAACTGGCTGAATTTTTCATGTATCATTGAACTCTAGGTAACCCTTGGTGGAGAGAAGCAGGATCAAAAGAAATAGCTGCTGTGAAGTATTGCCTGTTTATTTTACCATCTCAAAATATTCATATCTCTAAACCTTATTATATTTTTCCAAATGTTAAGCAAAATATGGTGGTAGGGGGTGCTGTGGTTGCGCAGGGGTTAAGCACAACCCACAAATGGAGGCCTTAGTCCTCGACGCGGCCGTCGCAGGTTCGATTACCGGCCTGGTGACCTTTGCCACATGTCTTCACCCTTTTCTCCTTACCCACTTTCTTGCCAATTCACTATCAAATAAAGGCCACTAGAGCCAATAAAACCTTAAAAACATAAATTATGGTAGACCATGATGCTCAGGACAACCCAATTAAACAAGATGACCATTTCACTGAATGAGTGGTGTTCAAACTTTTTGCACTGATTGGTTAAAACTGGCAAATTTAAATTACTGGCTGGCCATAAAACTCATAAAACTGAAAATGCTAGAAACTTGTTTTTTTTATCTTGTTTTTTTTCTACTTGCTCAACAAAAAGCAAACTTTTTAATGACACACAAAAATGACTTTAGACTTACTTAGAGAAAAATGAGTGATTCTGTTCGGCCCTGGTGGTCAGGGGCCGAACAGAATCACTCTATGGGCCACACTTTGGACACCCCTGCATGATATTGCACATACACTATAAAATTGAAAACTATAGTACTATGTAAACTATGGCATTACCTTTTATACTAAGTAGTTAATAAATAGAGTGCATGTGAGTTTTTAGCCAGTAGAGATATAAACCAAAAGACTTGTAACTATAATCACATCAAAAAGATGGTTTTATATAAGTATTGACTGAAGGGGGGCTGATACACATGGATAACTCCCATTTTAAAATGTAAAATTTCTTTACATGTCAAAATTATTCTCTTGGTGTTGATCTGTCACATAAAATCTAAGCTAAATAATTTGAAGCTAGTCATTGTAACATGTCAAAATGTGAACAGTGTCACATTGTATGACAAGGCACTGTGTTATACAGTGTAATTTATGGTCTGAATCGGAGCAGGTCAACCAAACGACTCCATAACAACCAAAAGAGAGAGAGATGCAGGATTGTGATTTTATGTTGCATGAATGTTATATCTGAACACAAATGTCTACTTGGCTTTTAGTATAAACTTTTGTAACAGTGTGTTGGTGTGTGTGCTGTGTAAGGGCATTTGTTAAATAATTGATTAGCAGCAGAAGTCAAACTGTGAGTAAAAAGACTCTCTGGGGCTCAAAGTTCCTCCACCTCCTCAACTCCAACCACCCATGGGATTTTAGTGCCTGACTCGGCGTGCGGACCACAGGTCCGGCTGCAGAACCCTCCTAATAAAATGAAGCCAAGGCTCATCAACCTTGTCAGAACACGAAGTCTCTGTTGGGAATGGACTGCTTAAGCTGAGGAACCCTTTTTGCACCAGGCTTGTTAAAAAAAAAAAAGGCAGACATTTTAGCAGTTCAGCAGCACTAAGGTAGCACAGGCATTCACCTTAATGCTTTAATATATTTTTTGTTGTTTTTTTTTTTTAAGCGACAATCTTAGACCTTACACCAAAGATAGACTTGCTGAGTCAATTTTTTTTTCACAATTCAAGGTTTTCCTCTTCCTAAAGTCTCCCCCATCTCTCCCTCTGTTCTTCTCTTCCTCTGACTCATTTATTATGGATGAGTGGATTTGCTCAGCATGCCTGCTGTTCATGATGTCAGAGGTTTGTCATAGTGGATTAGGTCTACAGCATATGTCTGAAATGCACTCAGACTTCCTCATGCCCCGGCTACACACACACACACCCACGCACCCCGACCTGTCCTGCCCACACACAACCACGGTATGTTGATGCGCACGAGGCTGGAGTTTTACCGCATACCGGAGCCTGGGGTTATTCTGAATAATTCATGTTTTGAAGTCACAGACACACATCAGGCACACATTGGCTTTTACTCACCAGCTAACAGCTGGCTATAAACAGTAAGAGTGCATCGTCTTTCTGACTTACTTATACCGTTTCTCATTTTTCTTCCAACATGGAAAAAAACCCCCAAAAAAAAAACATCCCGGGGGGGTTGGGAGGAGGGGAGCTGCGGGTCAGCCAGAGTCCAGTGTACTGGAACTGTTGCTTTTTAATTAAGCTCTTGCTATAGTTGAAGTCAAGGGTCTGTGTAGATTGAATATGTATTGTGCAGAGCTGGGAGAGTCTCACCTTTGCCCTCTATTATTATCCAGCCTTCTGTCCTCACGGGAGAACCTGGCCAAGGCCACAGCTATGAACACGCCGTGCATACGCAAGAGTGGCTGAATGGCTTGTTAAATCAGTGTGTTTTTAGGCTCTCCCTCTTGTCCTCCTTACTGTCCCTACAATTGGACAAATTAGTATTTTCCATCTCGCACCTCTAATTCCTTTTGTTCCACCAGGTATGCACACCCAATGAGGTTTAGACAACCACACACCTGAATGTATTTAATTGGGATTTCATGGTAGACCAACTCGAAGCAGTGCCTGATTGTAAAGTCGAGGAAGAGTGATGCATGATTTCACAGTCTATTACAAATAAAAAAGTAGAAAAGCGTGGTATACATTTGTATTCAGCCACCTTTATCTCTAACAACAGTACAGTTCAGGTACAGTAGAGTCCTGTGAATACTTAAGAACCTCCATAAAAACATTAAAACTGCCTATTTTAAGAGTTAAAACATCAAATATACCTTAACATGCATTAATGCACACCGTGTTAGCTCTACCACAGAATCTAACAATCACAATCTTCTTTATCTCCAGTCTTGATGGTTACAGCCAATCAAATGGAATTTGATCTCCTGTATTGATTGTTTTGCATATGCCAGTCAACAGCATCTCAAGAAGCATTGCTCCTAGCCATTTCTGCTTCCCAAGCTAGATTTTTATTGACATGTATATATCCTCAAATATAATTGGTGTTAGTTTAACACATAATCAAACGTTGACGTTTATCCTTGTAATGTAAAAACACGGAAGATCTCTGGCACCGCTTTACTTTCTTTTCTTTCGTCGTGTTTCGATCTCTGCTTTACTTTAATTGTTTCTTCTACAGATTTCTCTTTGGTTCACCCTCATCATCGGTTCTTAGCCTATGACACAACCTCTGTGACAGGACGGACCTCATGAAGAGACTTACAGGAAAACAAACCATATTTTCTTAATGTCCTTTGCTAATCCCATATAGTTTATCCCATAAAGCGCTGCTGAATGAGTCAGTTTTATAGGAAACGAATAAAGTTAGAATGTGAATTTTTACCAGTCCTTTTCGTGTAATAAATGTTAGGAGCAGTGTGTTTCTCTTCAAACTAGCTTTAAAAGTCAAAGAGTCTCGATGCTTTAGTCTGAAAGTGTGAGCTTCGTTGCTGCATGGGTGTTGAGGAGTTTGTGAAGCTGATGCAGAGCAGTATGGTGATGGAATCCAGCATGTGCTATCTCCTGGGTTTCAGTGGATAAATTAAGGCTTTAAATTATTACTTTGCATATCAGCACTAAAGGTTGCTCAACACCGGGTCCCGACCCTCCACATTAATTTCCTCGGCTGTGTCTCCCTCCTCCTCATCCTCCTCCATGAGCTTTAATGGAAAGCCAAACAGGAAGAACCATGTTGAAGTGATATTAAGCAAGACATGTACAACACACCGGTAGATATAGTGTCCAAGTAATGGGAATAAACAAAGAGATAAAAGGATTTGCTAATTGGACCTGGACGACTTTTCATATTTATGGCAGATTTAGTCGAGTAAAACGGGAAACATAGGAATGCTTCTTTTCTCCGCCTGGTTTCTGTCTCGGGAGCTGATGGAATGCAGTTGTGCTTTCATAAGGGCATGTGTGTTTTCTCGCTGCACTCAGACCCGTGCTGTCTAAATGTCCTAAATCCTAAATCAAGATCTAGGAAAAACATTTGAGTCGAGGGTACTCAGAGGGTCAGTCCCGTCAGGTGTGCAGCGAACCGCATCGAATCTACGGCCTGAAGTGTTATTTTCGGCGTCTCGGCTCCATCGCCCGTTCACGTTTTCCTTTCACGAAAGTCACCACATTGTATGTGATTTTTACTGAAACGCTATCTACTTTGTCTTTAAGGAATAATAACGGAAAAAGCGACGTTTCAGCGACAAAATATGTGCGAGTGTGTGCTTAGGAGAAGCTTTAGAGACAAAAGGAGCGCTGCGGCATGCTGGCTTTGATTGAGGAAGGAATGAAAGAGTCTCTCTTCTCAGAAATTCATACTCTCTCTTTTGTCTATGAACTCACAGTGATCTTTGTTCTTTTCTTAAGCTGCTCCCAGTTTTGATACTGAACACAACAAACTTTGTGCCAACGGCAGGGTTCTGATAAACCATTAACTTGTAAAGTGTTATAGTCTAGAACTCAAGGACTTATATTTGTGTTTTTAGTTATTATTTTTGTGGCACACATAGCTTTAGAGGTGTAAAAGATAATCATAGTTTTAATGTAACGCTCCTAAAATAGGTTTTCCCAACTATGTACAGTTATTGTTTTTACTGTTTCTCTTATTTTTATGTATTAAATTGTATGAATGCTTGAATTTTTGTTTAATTTTATAGGACTATTAAACTTGGTATATTTACACCAACATTGTACCTTCACTAAAATGCACTGTCCTATTTAAAAAAGAGACATATTCAGAGTGAAAAGACAAAAAATGTTAGTTTGCAACATAAACTACCATTTTAATTGCTCAAACTGCAGTTTTCATCACATTTGAATTTTTTCCCTTTTGCCATTTTAAAACTACAAACTTCAGTGTAGTTTCTTAAGATTTTAGTTCATGTGTTATTACAAAGTAGCAAATAATTATGAAGTGGAATAAACATAATACTTTTTTTAAAATGTCTTTTATGACTAAAACCTAAGAAGTGCGGTATGGATTTGAAATTTTCCCTCCAAAATCAATGCTTTGGTGAATATTTAGGAGCAGTTACAGTCATCTAGAGGTTTTCACCTGCAAAAAGAAATGTTTGCCCTTTATGCTTTCTAAAAGAACATTTTGTATGTGGAGTATCCACTCCTGTCATGTTCACGTCTTACTACAGATTCTTGAATGGATTTAGGTCTGGACTTTAATGAGAAACCTCTAACACCTGACATTTGCAAATATCTTAGAAAATATCAAGACCAGGCTAACTTACAAATATCTTTTTAGTAAGGCATTGTAGGTTGTTTTAAATTTTAATTTCTTTATGTTGATTTAAAAAAGCGGTATTTCCATAGGCAGATTATTTCACTTATAACATGGGGAAAATGCATCATTATGGAAGTAATCTGGCAGAACTATTAGGTTTTACTAAATATTAAGGAATTACTGACTTAAAAAAAAGCTCCCATGTCTTGTTGAAATGTTAGTTTAGAGTTACTTTTGTCTTATTTCAAGTGTGCTAAGATATTTGCACAAAAAAAGAGACCAAAAATACTCAGTAAGATTTTGACAGGCTTTCACTATGCAGGCAGTGAAAGCCTGTCTGGTTTCATTATTTACGCATACAGATTTATATCGATTGGTAAATATATTCAGGCTTCAGACCTTACCGAATATAAGCAAATCGTTTACAAAAAAAAAAAAAAAATGGCAAGAGATTATCATGGAATCCTTAGAAAAATAATGCGAAACAATAGAAAACAAGTGGGAGCTCTGCAGCAGCGGTTAGTGCGGTCTGGACCTTTCTCCTGGTCCAGACGCAGCTGACGCGGGTGTCAGCTCCTATTAAGTTAAGAGAGCGGCGAATCGGACAACCAGAGAGACGGTGTGAGCGAGAGAGGGAGAGTGAACTAGACTGTGTCCTCCTCGGTCTCTATGAGATGTCACAGGTGGAGACATCATTTCGCAGGCAGCCTTGACACAGGCTGTCAACCAGCCAGAATGGAAAAGGATTCCAGTCAAACATACAGGCAGACATTTTATTTATTTTTTTTCACACCCACAAACACACAGACGCGCAGTCTCGCGAGTGTTTAGATACACACTGGCTGGTAAACAATTTCACAAATTAACATATAAAGTGGAAAAAAGGTCCACACAGACCCGAGCAAACAAACTTTGCAGGCAGACTGCCTACTTGGGTTGACTCCCTAATAGTCTCTATAATCAACAGGGTAACTAAGATCCCCTAGTGCTCCATTAAGCTCATGCTTTTCTCATCAAGTTATCAACATAATGACATAGAAATGCAAAAAAGGCCCGTAGTGCACACACACACACACACCCCCACATGCACACTGTTTGACTAATCTGAAACGTTCACGCAGGCTTGGCGTGACTGTATTTGTCAGGTAACACACATTTCCACACATCCATTTTTTTTATTTTATTTTTTTCCAGAATTGCCACAAGTGCCCTGTAGCTGTGTGCATACTGAGTATGTTTCACTGGGACGCTGCTGCTAAAAACATGTCATGAATGTTCTCATTCCTTCAGTTCCCCTCCCTGTGTTTATCTCCAGCTCGCTGCACAATGCTCGGGGTGTGGCGGCGACATGTGGCACACTGTGCCTCTTTGATTGTGCTGCAGCTGAATCTCAATATTTGTGATAATGCAACCTGTTCGCTAAGGATTTTTGTGGCAAGTGATTTCTAGCAACACTAGTTTCTCTTTAGGAACTGCAGCATAAGACGACGTGAAATTAGATTTGCAGCATTTCTGACATTCAAAACAAGAGACAAGAGATATAATTAGTAGGGAGTATCTAGTGTTAGTGAATAGTTATTATTATTTTATTCTTTTTTACAGCTGTTGGCAAAGCTAGCATTGCAAAAACAGTTGGCTTGGTGTGTGTCCTCTGCAAACCTTTGACAGAGGTTGGAATCTTAATAGGATAATAGAGCAACTTTGTTGCTTTCAGTCTATCCTTTCTGTTGTCAACTTAAGTCTTTATCTTGCTTTTTTGCAACTTGGATGACATGCAGACATCTCTAATCCCCATTTAATATCGTCTGTGCTCCTCTATACGTTCAAGGTAGCAAAGAGGTTTGGTTTTCTGCTTATGCTCATCTCCAGGAGTCATTGGAGGGGGCATTTAGTCCTTTTCCAGGCTGTTTCCATTACAAATGTGTACAAAACTTTGTCAATATTCCGCTAATGTCAAAAAAAACACAATTTTGCAATTTTGGCGATTCCGTCAAATAAGAAGCGCAGTTAAGAGCGTACGTGAATGAGTCATTAAAAAACATCATCCTCTTCCTGTCACCATCTTCTTTATGATTTGCTCCAGTGTTTTTTTGAATTTGGCATTTTTTCCTTTCTTCAAATTTATTTTCAAAATGTCAAATTGCACAAACAGTGGAAACACCGAACAAAACAAATGCATGTATTTATGCACCCACTGAAAGTACCAGGAGAAAACCCACTTATCCACCCAGAAAAACTAAAAACACATCTACAAAGTATTAATAGCTAAGTTTTCTTCCTGTAGTAACAACTTCTACACAAAAGAATGTTGTCGTCAGCATAACGTGGTAAGGTTGTGGTGTGTAGCATTCGCCGCTGAGAAGAACAACTATTACTTTTTATTATCCTCTCACCAGTCTGTCCCAGTTCAGCGCTAGTCAGTTTGAAAACGGTCTGAATCAGGTCACCGTTTCCTGAAGGTGAATGAAAAGTGTTTTTTCTGGTCATCCTCTGGTGCTCGTCTGTAGCAACTTCACATGTATTGCCTTATGCACTGAAGGCAGCCCAGCGATCAGCAGCTCAGCCATCCAGTCAGCTGAATCAGAGCACTCAAACCTCTGGAGAACATTTCTCTGCTTTCTCTCCTATCCTGGTTTTGACGCATGTAAATATTTTTTAGGACTTTTACCTTTTATTCACAATAAGATGAGTTTTCTATGCATATTTTTTTAATCAAGTTCTTATTTTGCACATAAGCTAATTATAGGTAAAGTCACTTTAAGGTGATTGTCAGTGCAGAGAGCTTTTAGCAAGCGCCACTTTGCGACAAGGCCAGTGTGCAGTTTGACACATTTTCGTTTCCTGCGAGGAAAGCAGAGATGGGAACGCTAATGCAAAATGCAAGTTGAAGTTGTGGTTTTGCCTATGAGCAATACTCAGCTCTGGTTAATTTTAGATGATGGGGGAACTTTAAATGGAGAGGAAACCATCTGCTCAGAATTGGCAAAAAATGCTTTTAAAATCTGCTTATGGAAGGAGAAATTGGGAAAATGTATGATCTAGATTTGGCTGCCTATTAAAAATGGACTAGAGGCATGTGGGGGATCAGCCATCCAAAGACACTGTGTCAGTATCTAAATTATCTAACTCGTGAGAATTAGCTATATGGTCAAGGTCCTGTTGTTGTTGTTTTTTTTCCCCAACAGATTTTTCTTTTATTCTCAGGGTATAATAGGAAACATGTTTCAGGGTTGTGGCAAACATATTCCAAGTCTACTTAAGTATTTAATCTATTTACAAAAAGCCACCTATATAGGGAAATACATAGTCTGCAGTTAATTACTCTGCTGCATCTGTAAATGTTTGACTGCTTAAGGGTCAGTGACATATTTGTTCTGAAAATAAACCAAGTAGAGCGTTGAATGTGTTGGATTCAAGGGCTTTACTTACAGTATGTAGAAAATATTACTTTTACAATTTACTGTACTATTTAAAAAGGGGTATTATGTATTTTCCAGTCACAGAGTGCCATTTTATAGCACAACCAAATAACTATGCTACCTTCAGTTGTTATAAATGAAAAGGCTGTACAGATCCAAAACATGTTGAAAGAAACTTGACTTTGCATCATACCCGTATCTGGCAACATGAAATTTACCTCTGTCTCTTTAAGAACCTCCTACCTCTTCAGACACACCCCCTTCAGCTGGTTCTCTCACAATAGTTCTCCATTGATGCTGTTTCCAACCGTTCTTAAAGGCATTGCAGTTTGCATGATGAGTTCTACCAGGTGTTTGCTAACTGTTGCTGCCGCTAGTCTGGTGGAACTGTGGACTGAAGCTCCCAGGTGGAGCTTTGGGTAAATTGGTGACGTATTGTATGAACAGTCGTTTAGTCCCCCTTGAATGGTTGCCAGGGGAGATTCAAGGATTCCTGAAACACGGATGAAAGAGTGGAAGCAACACTCCAGGTATGTGTTTGACGAGGGAAAGAGATCATTAAGATATCAAGCTCAAAAAAAGTTGATTTTTGCATAATACCTGCCACTCCCGAAAGATTTATGCATCTTCTGATCAAAGCTGTTTAGCGGAATTGGCACCACAATGCCAAAAACAATCAGTGGGAGCCGAGACAGCTGGTGGTTCTGATAATACAATTGCCTTTTTTCTCATCAGGTTGTTGAAGGCTCTCACGCTGTGCATTTAGTCATTCCTCTGTGTGTTTCATATTCAATCAAAAGCGGCGCTAAAACAGTTGCCAGCTTAAATTTGATTCCCCACTAAGCGAATTGACACCACTGCAGAGCTCTCTCGCTGAACTTCGCTCCTACTGCCCACATATTTCTCACCAGTTTCACCCAGACACGCTGGATGCTGACCATTTGTCTGCATAATTACTCCCCCAAATGGTCACACATTCATCAAGTCTCTATAACTGAGCAGCAATGCGTCTGCGGGCCTCTTATTTTGTCCTCGTTCTTTGCGCGTGTTCGATTGTTCCGGTAAAACAACAGGAGTAAGAGTGAATTAATCCTAAATGCGGGGTGAAAATGTGTCACTTTCTAGCCGGCTCTGTCTCAGTCATGCTCTGACAAATGACATTTGTGGAAGTAGAAAAATAGAGGGCAAGCTGATTTTGTGAGCCCCCAGAATGATGACAGGAGAAAAAAGCGAAAGATGATGAATAAATGAATAATACATCTGTGCTGTCATTCCCCTCTCCCCGCTCCACCTCACTCGCTTCCTGTGTCATCTGGAGTTGGCCCTGCGAGGCAGTCTGATCTTAGTTAGAATTGTCAGGTATGGTCGATGGCGAAGTGACAAGTTGACACCAGTCCCTCTGTTACACACAAGGCAGGTATTTTGTTAAATAGGGTTGACATCCTTAAAAAGAATGATTTAAATGCAAACAAGTGCCATCAGTTCTGAAGTGGAAAAAGCTCAGAACAAAGGCTGCTCTAAGAGGATTTACTTCAAAAACACATTTTGAATATTTTGCACCTTCACAAGACATTTTAGACTTACCGTATTTTCCAAACTATAAGTAGCATTTCTTTTCGTTTTTGTTGGCCCTATGACTCACAGTCAAGTTGCGGCTGTTTTTCCCTTCTTCATGACGTATTTTTGAGTGATGCAGTAAATGTTAATATGTATTGATTGATGTGACCATCTGCAGCTGCGAGGAAAGCTGATCACGGGCTTGAAAGCTGTAAGGCCAGAACAGGAGGAACAAGTCCTCAGATAGATGATTGAAGAACGTGTGATGCAGTTACGCCTACTGGTAGTTGCAAGGACATGAATATAAATGTCTGTGCTGTCGGGTCTTCTTGGAATTGCTGCTTCATGCAGCGCAACAACCTCTCTACCATGCTGTATTTATACTTCATGCGTCTCCGCTCCGCTGTGCACTTTGCCAGCAGAGCTGAGTTGTTCCTGACTACCCTGACTTGGAGAACAGACATTCACCTGTAAAAGAGATAGCAAAGACAGGTTAAAGAGTATCTTTGAAATGGGTGAAAGCACAAGGATGGGATATTATGTTTACCATACATGAACACATAGGAAGTCTGAAGAAATGCACACCACTAAGCCAATGTTGTATTAATTAAAGGTCCTATTCTAATTGACACAGGTTTAAAGTCATCTGATCTTAGTTAGAATTGTCAGGTATGGTCGATGGCGAAGTGACAAGTTGACACCAGTCCCTCTGTTACACACAAGGCAGGTATTTTG
>CAEGAG010038063.1:0-24466 GCA_903067065.1 Brachyrhaphis terrabensis
GATAATAGAGGAGCCATGTTGTGATGACTTCCTGAAGGGGGAGCTTCAGAAAGAGCAGGAGTTTTTAAAGAGACAGTGGCCCAATTTCCAGGCATTAAAGTCAAATATTTAATGTATACTATACATCATTTTTATAATTAAGTAATGTAGGTACATGATTGTGCAATAAAATGACACAATGTGGCTGGAAAACATGACACTACTTTCATCACATAGTACAAGGAAAAATCTAGTTTTACCTTCAAGGAAATTTTGCCTTTTTTTTTTTAGCCAAACTGATATTTAACTTCATAATGTAAATAAGTCTCCTTCTCATTAAAGCCATTTCTCTCCAAGTTTACAGCAAAGTGAAACTGAAAAATAGTATTTTAAAGGGACATTTAGAAACTTTTTGGTCAGTCCATGAACATCCTTGTGATGTTTGCTGAATCCAGTGATGCATCAGTAAACAGCCTCCACACAACTGTATGAATAATAGGTCTTTTTTTATTAACAGACATCATGAAAATGTCAACAGTAACAAAATTTTTAGTCCATTTAAAAAACAAAACAAGTGGGTTGGACTGAAGAGACTCCTCCCACACAATAACTTAATGAGGAAGGGGGTTAAAGAAGGCAGGAAGTGGGTTGTGCTCTGACACATCATGTAGCCAATACTCTCCCTCCTTCAGCACGGCGCTCACTTCCAACCTGGCTAGAACAGGCCCACTGCTGCTGCTGCTGCTCCCGCTAACAAATACTAGCCGCATGGTGCGCGTCATAAAGCAGGATCAGAGTCCGACGAGAAGGAACATCTCACTGCTAGATCACAGGACAGAGCTAAAGGTGAAGGTTCGGTTTCTACCACACAAGCATCACACCTACGTTTTTATTTATTTTCATTTCATTAGGACAACCCCGACCCAAAGCAGGAAGGTCAGCAACACGGGCAAAGAGAAGCATGATGAGGGGCGTATATACAGAGGAAAAGGGGGCGGGTCATAACTGAGGCAAACCCACCATGTCCACAGCAAGCCACTGGTCAGTGGGAGGCATAAGGCGGCTAAAATCAGGAGTTAAAACTTTAGGACTAGTACTGTGCTGCTGGGGGATAACAAAACGCAAACAATCTTCAATGTTTTGTAAAAACCCATAAAAATGTTGTGTCAAAGGTCAAAAGAGAACCTGATATAGTGGTGGGGGGAGGAAGGGTGTTGCTATGGACAAAGTGGGTGGGAACCGTGAGGAGAAAGTGACCTTGTTGATGTTACCCTGCAGGCTGCCGAGCCCCGCTCCTGCTAGCTTTACTTCCTCAGATACAGACAGAAGAGTGAGGGGGAAACGGGGGACGTGGACAGTGTCTCCATACACTGTAGTGTGTCTATACATATATTCAGATATATTTATGCAGAATGGGTGCGCCTCCTCTGTACTGTATAGATATAGAGCTGTGCGCGGCGGCGGTGGCGTTAGGCCTCGCTCTCGCCGGCCGACGAGGTGTTCTGGACTTCCTCCTCCAGGATGGGCACTATCAGGTTGTCCTTGGACATCAGGTTGTACTTCATCACGAAGCGTGTGAACCGGTGACACAGGAACGTCTCGTTCTGCACGCGCACAAACACAAACACACACACAATTGCTTTGGTTTAAAGTGCGAAGCAATTTCAGAAATCCTTCTTAAGTAGATTTCCTTTAATTGAGCTCAAGAGCCAAACTAATCAACCAGCTCTCTGAAATTAATTATAGTGATTCAAAGAGCCCTGACACACAATACCATCTATGAAGTTAATAGCACAACAAAAAAATTTATCTTTGTGACACTTTAATCCAATTTGCATAATAATTTGGAACACGGTGTAGATTTTTTTTGCTTTAGGTTGGTTGGGTGACCAACATTATGGTCAATTGATTACAGGGTGGAAACTAACAACTATTTTAGTTATCTATTCCATCGATTGTTCTGATGATTAATCGGATTAGAACATGGCAAATTCTTCAGATTTTCATTTAACCACTTAAGCCTTTTTTTCAAAACAATATTTGAAATACATTAAAATATGCAAATAAATAATTCAGTTCCCTTTTTAAATAAGAAAATAAGCATTGTGTTGCCTAAAATGCAACACAGCATCTACAAATGAGCAGTGAATGCCTGCTTATTTGTAGATTGATTATTTTTTGCATTAATAACTATTATCAAAAAGTGGTAATTAGGAGATTTAGTGTATATTTTCTTACAGAATTTGAACCAAGTGAAGCTAAAACTTCCATGTGACGAGTCTTAGGTAGAACGTGTTTATAGACAAAGGCTTTTTTTTAATTATTTTAAGTGCAAAATGTCAATATTTTTGTACAGTTTGTCTTGATTACTGCTCTGATTAAGTTGTCCTTTCAGCAAATTTATCTTTTTTTGAGTCTATGTACTCCACTTAATAATTAATCGATTAGTAAATTAGTTGACGATATTTCAATAATCAGTTAATCATGATTAATTGCAATTAATCATGATTAACTATTTTTTGTGTGAAAATAACGTTTTCTAAAGTTTATTCTGAGAAAAGTCTACATTGTCTTAGTGTAAAAATGCTCAGGATGTCGGCTTCTACATTAGTTTCAGACTAAGATCTTGTTTTCTCTCCATGGTAACAGTGGTGAGTCCTTTCTAACACACAACTCATGAAATGTGTTGGGTTAAAACCAGACTTTAAACTGCTAATCCTAATCAGAGGCAATCTTTTCAGACGGGGATTATTAGTCTGAGTTAGTATTAGATCTGATCACAATCAGCCAGTCCTGTCCGAACTGCAACCACTGAGAAAGAAAAACAATACACTCAGTGAAAAATGGTTACCAGATGATCTTATTGGTCATGTTATATGACCTGAACTAAAATCACCTTTATGAGATGCATCATATTGACAAATTAATCCAGGAAGGAGCATTTAAAGGACTTGCAGACTTGGAGTACAAAAACCAACTGTATAAATAAGTAACAAAGAGCAGGTCAGTCATTAACACTCACCTCATACTTGTCGAATATCTGACGATGATGGAAGTAGGCATGAGAGAATATCCTATAGATGCGGCGACAGACGGAGCCCAGCTTGGCCACTGATGACTCCTTGATGCTCACCCTGCAGCACAAAGTGGACATGATGAGAAGGAAGAGGAACGGTGCTCTGACTGCAGTCTTCTGGCCCATCACCAGTTTGTACAGATCCTGACCTGCCAATACTAAATTTGACCAGTACCAATTCTTTTGTCTGAAAAGTCAAAATTATTGTTGCACCCCTAACAGGAAGCTTTCTTCTGAAATCTCCTAGATCTGGTGTAGAAAAAGTGTGAAAACAAGCTTAAAGGGGCAGTACTGTGTGTTTTCCAGTCACATTGTGCCATTTTGTAGCACAACTAAGTAACTATGTTACCTTCAGTTGTTATACAAGTGCTGCATATATCAAATACGACTTAAGAAAAATTTGACTTTATAATTTAACGCCTGGAAATTGGACCACTGTCTCTTTAAAAACTCCTGCTCTTTCTGAAACTCCGCCTTCAGGAAGTCATCACAACATGGCTCCTCTGTTAACCCTTTAACAACGTTTTTACCAGTGTTGCACTGAGAAGTAGCTCCTGTAATGAGCAGTTCCACCAGATGTTTGCTAACTGCTGCTGACTAGTCTGAAGGGGCTGAGTGGGGGGAGTCAATTTTACATATTCCCACCGTACCTACTGATATGTAGGTAGAGTAAAAAGCCTTCAAACAAATGTGTCTTTTATTGCAGTAGTTTAAATCTGACACTGAAAACTTAACTACAAACACGACTTGTATTTCCATTTTTAATCCTGTGCTTTGTTCAAATGAGACTATGGTTGAGTTTTTCTGGATTGAGCATGAAGCAAAAGACAACCAGAATAAATGCTCAAAATAAATGCTGAATTTTTTTGTAATGTTGCTGACCTTAATACACAACACCTTTATATATATATATATATATATCGATATGTAAACAGAACGGCTGACTGACCTGCTGGGAAAATATTTGTTGCTATTGAGAAGACAGGCAGCTCCGTCCAGCGTGTGCCTGGTGTAGTCAATGGCAGGGCACTGCGATGGCGGCAACACACAAGCAGAACACACACCATCAATGAGAGCAACTTCTCCATGTAGTCAAACGAATGATTCACCAGGACTCACCTCTTTGGGCGTCTTGTGGGCGGCACATAAGAAGATCCACTGCTCTGTGGCTGTCATCTGGGTGCAGGTGTCAGGGTGGCACTCACTCTGCAGGCAAAAACACCAGCAGCACATGTGAGGACAGATGTTTCACAGCGGAAAACATTTATTTGGTCTTTCTGGAAAACATTTATTTGGTCTTTCTGGCATAACAGCAGTGATCATCTTTGAACTTGTGTTGAATGGCTGAAGAGAGTCTTCAGCCTGTTAGCGTTCAGTCATTAGGACTGATTAAAAAGTTCATAGTTCCTCCTTATGAAATGAAGCAGCGAGAAAATAAAAACAACAAGTCTAACAAACTGTTCCACACAATGAGCCTGAAACTAAATATTTAAAAACTGTGCAGAAAAACCAAACCGACAGGTATTTAAAAATAAATATAAGCTTTTAAGGTCAGACTTTACAGAAACTAAATCTGGAAAACTCACCTGCAGTTTTACAGCAAGTCCGTTAAGTTCCAGACAGAACTGCCTGCAAAAGGATCAAATCAGAACACAAGAGGAAAAAAACCCAAAAAATTGTAAATGTTTGGAAATTTCTGCTTCAGTTTCAACCTTGCCGTATAATAACAGAACATTCACTATACTGGAAAGTGATTGTTTTTTCTGCAATAACTGATAGCAAATAATTTATCTGCTATGCATTTAGATTTTTTATACCTTCATGACACACAGAAGGTAAAGAGGTGAAAAGGTGGGAAGGCATTAAGAAAATACAACCGAGTTGTTTTGATGTAAGCAAGAAAAAACTTTATCAACAAAACCTATATTTTTCCCCCCAGTAGCTGCAAAGCCAATTCATTATCTTTACTGGTTATTAAGAAACAAAAGGAGAGTCAATAACACTTTTGAATTACTTTCTTTTAATCAAAAATTGTATAATCATCATTGTATAATCGTCATCGTGTGATTTTAATCACACAATAACTCACTAAAAGGACAGACTTAGACAGCAGTCTAATCAAAACAACGACTAAGTATGAGGCTAAAGCCGACGTTTTGTTTACCTGAGGTGCTCATACTTCCAGACGCCTTCATCCTGACCCTCAGGAGGCTCCAGGATTTTGTCAATGTTGGAGCAGTCGGACCTTATGTTCTGCTGGATGTACTGAAAATAAAAAGACAACAAACATAGTAACAAAAAAGGGAACGTGGATCAAAGAAGTCAGTCCTCGTTGTGTTTGTTTAGCTCTGCCACTTAGACTAGCTGTAGTCTCAACACCTGAAACACCATTAAGAAATATAACAAGAATCCAACCATTCTAGATTTATCCACGCTCCAAAAACGAATGGGTTTGTTTTTAACCGAGATAAGAACAGAAGGTAACCATGTACATTCAGCAAAAATCTAAACACTTGGTGGAATATTTCTGAAGTTTGTTTGTATTTTAGTTTATTTGTGATACCATGAATCTATGCTTGTATGATTTTTATTCATGAATCATTGAGAGGTTTCATGTAGTACACACTGTTCTGAACTCCACATCATTACATTACTCTGTAACAGTTTATATTCAGGAGAACACATCAATAGCTACACACCTGTTGTACAGCTAGCGTACTGTCCATCTCCTCAAATGATTCATCCGGCCAGTTGTAGAAATCCTGTAAGAGAAAGCAGGAAAAATCTCAGTGCTAACAGCTAGCATTGTGGCACAAGTTAATAAATCACAGCGCTAGTTCGCCTGCGCTAGCCACTAGAGCTAAGTGTCTGATAAATATAAAAGAGTTAACGTTTGCCAGCAGAATACGTTTCGACCAAAGGTTGCCGGGTGAGTTTTCGCTGTTCCTTGAAGCTGCCTTGTTAGTTTACCTGACAACGTAAACAAGGTCGTGACTACTTCCTGTAAAGGTAAAATGAAAGTCACGGTTGTGTTTTTAGGAGACTGGCTATAAACGTCTTTTGACGCAAAACATCATTAGTTACATAAAGCGGTGACTCCAAATTCAAATTCAAGGCAAAAAAGGAACTATTTTAGAGTCCTTCATCCCAGCAATTAGACGGTGTAAAAAGCTAACTACAGCTAGCTGTGCATTCCGATGACAAGCCCCTCTGAGTCGATGTTATGGACCGAGCTGTCGAAGGAAAGAGGCGGAAAGAAACTGCATGGCTGTCCGGAGATAACTCAGCCCGTCGTGTGGGGTCTATGTGGTCCAACCGGAGCTGAAACCAACCTTAGCCTTGGTTCCAGGCCGATTCCTCCTGAGAACTGCAGCTCCCTCCGCCATGACCATCTCGACAGAATACCCGGATGTTCGTCAGCAGCGACGTTGTCGCGAGGAAAGCGGAAGCTATTCACTTCAAGGGCGGCCGATGGAGCTCCAGATTTAAAAACTGAGCGCAAAAGTGAATGAATTTATTAAGTGTAAAGGATGATAATAATGGAATACATTATATCTTAAATTATCTGTGGAAAACGTGCAACACAAACACTGGGAAAATGCCTCCACAAAACTTACCCTAAAATAAGAAACTAGACCTTATAGTCTATTTCCACTCTTCTTCAAAGTCCTGTAGTAGGATTTTACAGAACATATATTAAATTACTCAGAAAATGATCACCACTTGCATCCTTTGCAGTTCGGGTTTAGAAATAATTAATACAATCTGCTACCTGCATTCTTTAAGTCACTCGATAATGAAAATATAGTGAGTTTTGATTTAAATGAATTACATCATCATTTTAAACCCGTCAAAATATAATCTGCCCAAGAGCTGATTATAATTGTTCATCTGATCTCTAAAAGACAGTAAACAGTAACTGATCATTTCAAGACTTCACATAAAAAGAACAAAACATTTTAGTGTCGCTTTAGTTGCTTTTTAGTTCTTGTAATAAATCTTCCAGATGTGTATTGGGATTGTTGGTCATCAATCCCAATACACATCTGTATTGGGATTGACATATCCGTGTGCGGATATGTCAGACTTCCATGTTGCTGGGGAAACCTGTGATAATGTTGCAGAAAAACAAAACCATAGTTTAGCTCCACCTAATCATTGCTGATGGCCACTAATGAGAAAGATTCTGCTGGTTTCTTCCTGTTAAAGGAGTTTTTTCTCTCCGCTGTCGCTTCATGCATGCTCTGAATGAGGGATTAGATATTAAATATTAAATGAAACTTTGTAGAAATCCATCTTCAATGACATTAAAGGGATTTTTGTAAAATCTCTAACAAAAGTACCACATTTTGATCATGATTGATTTGTAAAAGCAATAAACAAGTAAAACACTGAAGAGGGTGAATGCTTTTTGTAGGCACAGTATCAATTCCTTTCACTTCACCATCATGTCCTATTTTTTGTTGGTCCAAAACCTAAAATCATAAGAAAATACATTTAACATCTAAGTTTTGTTTCATAAACTGCGGAAAGGTTCAAGGGTTTAAATATGCCTGCAAAGTTCTGTAGAAAGGTTTCAACTTCCTCAGTGAAACCGCGGCAACAGGAGGAAAAACCCATATATTGATACATTAATGTTCACTGTTAAAAAAAAAGATAACATCCACATCTGTCAGGATGTTATCTGCCGCAATATTTCCAGTTTAAATAAAGCCAAGTTTATTCCAGAAATATTACTTGCGCCTCCATAAACTTTAAGACAGAAAAATTAGTTTACATCTACTTTTGAATGTGTGTTAAACTTGAAACCCTTAGAAATGTGTGGGGAAAAAAACAATCACACCCTCATAAAAATAATACAATAAATTAACAGTTGAGTGACTTTATTATTGTAACAAAATGTAATTAGAATTATTTACAATTTACGGGACATAAAAAAAAAGAAAACCAGACATGAATGAAATTAATTCTTCTCTGCAGCGATGATGGACTTCACACAAGCTAACAAAAAACAGAACTTAGTCGACGTATTTCCCAAGAATGTCTGCGTCGCGGAACAGGAAATAGTCCTATGGGAGCAAAATATGACAAGTTAAACCCATAAGAGCACAAAGCATCTGCTGTGACTGAAACGGTGCTTCACCTTTTCCTCTAGAACTACTTTAGTTCCTCCATATTCCGGTAGCAGCACCTTCTCTCCAACCTTCACACTAACAGGCTGCACATGGCCTTTCTGTATACGGGAAAAAGATAGAATGTTACAAAAATCACTCCTCATCTAACCAGTCTGTTTTATCATGGTGGTTGTTGTTGGACATCATCCCAGATCCATCTCCGAAAATCTAACAAAACAAAATGGCCGAATTGCATTGTACCGCTGAAATCAAGACAAATGCTCTGTAAAAAGTTAAATGCTTTGCATCACAGAGATAGCAAAGATGCAGACATAAGGTCTGCTGTGTATTTATGTTATTAGGATAAAAGTACAGACAGTCAAGATCACTGTTCCCTCTAAGCTGCGCGCCTGCGCAATTGCGCATTGCTCGCACATTCTCTGCGCACAATAAAATCTATGCTGCGCATAAAATAAAACCCAGTGTAAACTATACATTGAGCTCAGTCATCAGTTTTGACCAATGACGAATAACAATCTAACTCAGTGAGTTACAGGTGTCCAGCCAATGATACGATATGGTTCACTTACGCTACGTAGCCAATCACCGAATGCTATTGTGTGCACGTGCCTTGTCCGTATGCGCTGTGGCACCGGGCAGATTTGCTAGGTAGGAAAAGTTAACGGTCCAACATACATGGACGCACTTCAGTCCGCCGGACATGTCCGCGCAAGGATAGACTTTTATGGTAAGTAATGTCAGTGTATCAACAAGAGAGTTGTAAATATTCAGGTTAGCTTAAGCTAAAATAACAGCTGGTTGTTGTTTCTCCGCCCCGTATTGAACCAATACAGGACGCGATTTATTCCGTATTGCATAAATGTCTGATAGACAAACTATCACACATCTCAACAATAAGTGTAATAATAATGACCAAAACAAACACGGAAAACATTAAGGTCAGCTAAATTGTCGTTGCGGGACCTAAATAGGACCCCCCAGCCCCCTGTCTTGTCCCTCCTCCCCTCACGAACTGACGTTGTCACGGTTGCCTAGAGACGGACACTGCGCAGCCGCACTGAGCTGCTATCAACCCTCGTCTTTTTAAAATTTCCACCGATACGCTGTCCTTAAAACCTCTGGCAGAAATACAGACGGTAGTGGGAAGAAGACGTGACGTGCTCAAAAATATGTAGTTGCGCCCCTGAGTGCGCACACCTGATGTTGCTCACAGTGGTCCTCAGTGTGCTCAGGGAGGCTGTGTGTATGCCCAGCTACATGAAAAATTAGAGGGAACATTGGTCAAGATTATCATTTGCTGTTGTGTGATGATTTACTATTAGAAGCAGAGAAAATAAGGAGACTCTGAGGTATAAAACATGGCTGAAAAACTCCAAAACTTCATGTTGAGCCCGTTAAAATGAAACACTTGCAGACTGCACTGTCTGTGTCTTTAGGTGAAACCTTTTCAACCCTAGAGTCTCTGCATGAAGCTAACTGCATTTCTAAAGGGTTCTACAGATGACAATATAGGAAGAAACTGAACTGGCATACTGTGGACTGGAAATCCAAAATACTTGTGTAAAATGCCCCTTTTAGTAAATTTTTCCCCCCCGTAGAGCATATCTAAGATATTCGAAGGAAAGCTCAGCTTGGGAAGTTTAAATACCTAGCAGAGATGCTGCTTCACACACTACTGGCTGGCCTTTGTAAAGAAGCCAATCCAGGAGTGCCATTTCTTTTACTTGGCTGTAATCAGCCAAGACTGTAGATATTAGTTTCTGATGCAGAGCTAAGATTGTTTGTACTGTACGTTTTAATGCGTATCAAGATATATTTGGTGAGTCATTAAAATAGACCGTTCTAATCGTTTCTAGAAGGAATCTTAAGTATTTTGGATTTTAACTATTAGCATGTGGCTAACCCCTAACCCCACCAGTGGTTAGGGGTTACTCCCATCCATCTTTTCTACCTCACTTTGTGGGCCTAACTACTCACTACTCTCAGGAAGGTGTAAAAATCTGAATCTGTGGACCGAGGCAGCCTGCAGAATACAGCGTGATGATTTCAATCTACCTAAGAACAACACAAAAGTTACATGATTAAGGTACAACAGGTACTGCATCAGACAGCAAGCTGTGTGAAACGTGGCGTAGAACTCAAACTATGGGGGAAATGAAGGAAACAATGGATCACCTGGTTAACAGAGCCTGGGCCGACTGCCACCACCGTGGCCTGCAGTACTTTGCCCTGGGACTTCTCTGGCAGCATGATGCCTCCCTTGGTTACCGTCTCTGCTGTGAGACGATCCACCAGAACCCGGTCAAACAGGGGGAGGAACTTCCTGAAGGCCTGTAAGAAACAGTGAGCTCCAGGTTAACCATGGATCATATGGATGGGAATTAGTTTTTAACTGTAAATCTATAACATCACGTATTCAAACAGAAAAATTTCCAAGACAAAAATTTTCTAGAAAATGTCAGGTTTTTCTAGCAAATTTCCAACTCAGAAATATCCTTCTTTTTTCTAGAAAATTTTGAGAAGACAAAAAACGTACTGTTTTTCCATTTTCTAAAACATCCCTAATATGTCGTCATAGAAACCAGACATGTGATTTCAGTTAACATCAAACATCAAAAAGCCAGCAATAATTAAGATTGTGATTTAGTTTCTATTAAAACAACTACTATCAGTTACACTTAACACAAGAGATGATCAAGTTTAGGTCAATGAATCAGTTTGCAGGTAAGTCAAGTCATCTTTATTACATTTGGTGAGATTTTAGGAAATGCCTTAAGGGAGGATTCAAATAGTGGCTGCTGAGCTTAAGATAACAGCAGATGTACCAGTGACTTTGTGTCAAGGCTTCTGGTCCCAGCATGCTTACAGGGAGGAGGAGGGGCAGCTACGCTCCCTCTCTGATCAGTCGGCCCTGAAACCTGGCAGGACGAGGACTGCTCGACTCACTGATAAGACACCTGAAAACCCAACACAGTTTCTGAAAGCTTCAATGCCTCAAGCCTCTCCGGCTGGTTGGACTGCCTTCGTTTTATCAGCTCAGTGACATCCCATCAAAAAATATATGAAAAGAATTAACCTTCTATATCATTTCAGATATAGCTGTTAGAGCTGGAAAGTCACCAGAAAATATTAGCTACGAAAAGGAAATTAATGACGATAACTTCCACTTAAGACACGAAGGAACCACGTTTAACCAGGATTGTGTCACAATTTACTTTTAGTTTTAAAAATCAGGACTGAGCACTTATTTATCCCAAAGTATCTGTAAGCTAACTGATGGTTACTTACTCGATAAGTTTGAAATTTAGAACTTTGCAGTAAAATAATCAAGTGCTCTTAATGTAGGAGTTCTACAGAGACCATTCCTATGGCTTCAACTTTTTCCCCTGAAATGCCAGCAAGAGTGCTGGAGTGACTGGAATTTTCTCTGACTGTTCAGTATATTTTTGAAGGTTTTTGATTTATAACAAAAGCAATCAGACCATTTTTGTTTTAAATCTTTGAAAGCATACTTTATATTATGGAATTACATCATGCCATTTTTACAAAGTATTCCTATATCATCAAGACCTGTCCATGCCAGACATCCACCATTTACTTTTATTTATTTGTTTTTACAAAAGTAGACAATAAGTCAGCATGTAGGATAGTATTACCTCTTTTAAATAAGATTTTTCGTAACCATTATTTTTGAAGAAATGGGACTAGACTCACTACATCACTTTGAAGTGATGAAAAATGATAGCAAGAGCCACAGTTGTGCTGGACTCCTACTACATGGCTTTAGGGGTCAGTTCCGGAGAGGTTTTGTCTGCTGCAGTGAAGTTTCACCAATCCGAAGGTCGCGGGTTCGATCCCTACAACTTCATATGCAAATGTATTAAGCTGCATAGAGTTTGCCCGTTGATAAAAAGCTATTTCAATTACAAAAAACTATTAGGTCTTATAGCAGCTGCATATATACAATAATCCTGTTTTTTCTTGCTGTTATTTCTTTCTTAAACCTATTCACGGAAATACAGTATAAGGTAAATGTGCGGTTGAGCCCCCCCACACACTGTTCTCCTCAGCAGCGTGACCTTGTGGATGAAAATTAGCTTACACAACGCTAGCTGACGCCTCGATGCAGATAAAATAAAAACCTTACAGAATATAACCGGTCCCCTGCCTCTCTGTCTAAACCCTGAACGCCCAGCTGTAGCTGTCTCCAACTATTAGACGCTGTTTCTTACCATTTTTTTGTGAGAGAGTCTGTCTAGAGCAGCACTGCAGTCAACGAGCGTGGAAATGAGACTCTCCTTTACTCCCTCCACGTGAGGAACTCTCCAGAAGGCGCATGCGCACTACCTCACTGACCTTTACGTGGCTCACAGAAGGTTCTAGTACACCCGGGATGATTTTAAAAAAACTATTTTGTTGTAAAATTCTATATTTTTTTAAGTTAAAATGCGCATTAATGATTTTAAATTATTTTAACTTAATTTATAAAAAACGTTTCTCATTTGAAGCTCGCGCAAGATTGCACAATGTCAACTTTGACCTTTGTTTGCTCCTCCAATGGCACGCAGGAAATTTCTAGAACCTCCAGCCCGGGAACGAGCATATCTGTTGTTTTATTGGACTAAAATATCATAAATAATCAAATAATTCTTTAAAAATCCGAGTATTTTCTGGAATTAATCTCTTCATTTGCTAGACTGGAGGTAAACTTAGTAAAAGCAAGCAAATATAATGGTTAAGTAAGGTATTCTGAAGTATACTGAGTACGGGGTGGACCGGTACATAACCCGGATGCAGTAGACCATGTGCAGTCCTGTCTTCACAGCTCCACACGACTGTCCTCTCATCCAGTCCTGCCGCTCCGTGTGGTGTCCTCGCTGCATTTACAAGCTTTTACCTCGCAGGTAAGCGCTTAAACGTCACGTGTGTTAACACAGGCGGCTCGAGAGTGCATATTTTAAGAGCAGACTTCAATTAGGCTCGTGTAGATGACGCTGTTTTAACCCGAACAGCTCATATTTCGCTAATTCCTCCTCCTCTGAAGAACAAGGACGTGCACGTTAAAATGGCACTACGGATTTTACCGAGCTTCCCAACTGTCCGCGGGAACGCCGTTCAGTTTCAGGTGATAATAGTTGTCTCGTGCCTGACGAAACGAGACGGTCAGTTCGATTGGGTGTCACTTTGATGTCATCTCGGATATAGCATGTTTGTGGCCAATTCTTCCACAAGAGCGTGAGCGTGCAGACACAGGCAGTGCACGTGCTGCCTTCACAATTCTTACAATTTGACCTTGTGACGTACGACCTCAGGAGCCCACGTGGGATCTTTTGCTGGCTGGATTTTTAAGTTTCAGTAAAAGGCATATCGTGAAACAAAGTCAGGCGTTTGAATGCACGATCCTGGATCTTTCAGATATTAGTAACATTTATGCAAAAGTTCCAGAATAAAGTTTTATTTCCTTTCACTACAGATAAAACTGAATTATTCAGAGTTTGGAAATGGAAGAATATATAAAATACTAAAGTACTCCTGCCACTATGTAGGTACTATGTAGTATCAATATATTTTTTCTGTGGCATTATTGAAACAAGATGCCAAGGAAAGTTGAAATTTGTTCGAGATTTTCTGAGGTATAATTCTTATTTTTGACACCTCCACCTCTTGCTGCACACAGCAGGTCAGCTGGCTGAACAGTTTCTTATGCTTTTCCCTCACTTACAGCAAAAATCAAATTCAACTGTTATTATTAACTGTTATTACTGTAATTATTTCCTGTTGCAAAAGTCATGAGCTGTTTTGGTGTGGGAAGTGACGGTGTGTCAAAATGGCAAAATTAAGTGAGTGACATTTCTTTTATTGTAATAACCAACATGTTACAATTTAGCAGCAATATATATGTTTTTCTAGCTTTAAACACAAGCACTTGGACCATGTAGTACATTGTATGTTTTTTGGGTTGATACTTTTTACTAACAGTTACCACACTGTAAAAATCTCATACTGGCCCTTTTCTGACAAGTAAGAGTGAAAACTATGCAATAAACCTGTTCAGACTAACACAAATATATTTGTGGCTGCCAGTTGTCTTTAGCAGATGGCTAAAACAACAATTAGTTATCTTGTGGTCAGGTCAGAAGGTCAATCTCATCCTCTGGCCTTCTGCCAACGGTGTCCTTGGTTGAAATGTTGATGTTGTTCTTCTCTCACTAAAAAGATAACTGAACTCTCAAACCTGTTTGATTGTTTGGCTCTCGGAATTTATTCAGGAAATTCTTGAAAGTTCCTCAAATCCTGCTTGGAAGAAGTCATTTAGTAATTTTGCTTGGTTACCTGGTAGTGGCCTTGTAAAGTCAATTTTGAATGGTCTAGACTTAATGAACTTACTGCTGATAAGCTGGGTGGATTACTGCCACATGGTTGGTGTCATGGGGGTAAGAAGCTGAAATAATCAGGGTCTGTGACTCTTTAAAGGCTGGACAATTCAGCTGCAACTTAAGTTTTAACAACTCATTTAAAAGAAGAAATGCAGTGAAGCATGTGGGTAGCTAGATGTGTAAATAATTAGTTTGATAGAGACTTTATCAAACCTGAAATGTGTTCATGTTTTTTCTATATTTAATTAAACAGTTACAATGTCTTAAGTGTAAACTTCATATTTTTCATTCATTGTCAATGTGCATCTTGTGCAACTAGGTTGTTGAATCATCAACTTGAAGGTTAAATTTCAGATCCTGACCTCCCTACCCATACAGTGGTTAGGTCGGTCCAGACAAGTAGAGTGGTCCTGTCTTTGTGCTGACAAATTAAAAGCTTGATGGTGGATATTTTAGCTCACCTGTTTGTGCTTTTGTAACCTGGTTATGTATTTCCCAGTTTGATGTTCTTCCACTTATTGTCACTAGGGGGTGCTGTTCATCCCCACCATGTTGATGGATTGAAATCAGCAAGTTTCTGCATCTAAATGAACACCAACAGGACCGGCGTAACCTTAGCAATTCTTCTGAGATGAAAAAAGTTAATGCCTTAATATTTTTGTGAGGGGTCTGATCAAATAAAGCACAAAATGACAGTTTTCAAGAGGCAAGGGAACATTATCAAATAGATGATGCAATTTCTACCTTTGCAGTTAAACAAGAAGAAATTCTCAGAAAACCAGTTCCTAAGGGTGGATAGGCACACCCAAAGTTTGGACAAGTTAGACCCATCATCAAAAATCATAGATGTATGTAGTTGTAAATCATCTGCATAGCAGTGGAAATCAATTCCAAAATCAGGTTTTCCCTCAGTGTATCATAAGTGTTGGGGCCACCATTATAGGCATTGTATATTTTAAACAGAGTTTTTCTATATAACCAGTAACAGTGATGGGAAAAACAAATTGACACATTTTTTTCATTTTTTTTTTTAACACAAAAACCCATTTTGCCGCTGAACCTATTGTCCCTACCACTGGGCTTAGCAGGTTTCTGAGGAAATCCCTGAATAGAATGTAATAATTGGCAAAGTGGCAGGAGATAAAACAGGAACAGAGCCTTGTGGAACTCCATGTTTGACTGAACAAAGCTCAGGCTCAGGTATTGACCGTTTTATTATTTATTTTTTTTCCTCAGAAATGTTTCGTCTACCTACCATCATGAAGCAGGTGAGGCCTGTGTGCCGGGCACTGGCTCCTCACCTCACACGAGCATACGCCAAGGATGTGAAGTTTGGGGCGGACGCGCGCGCCCTTATGCTGCAGGGGGTGGACCTGCTGGCTGATGCTGTGGCCGTCACCATGGGGCCAAAGGTATCACACATCGTTAACTTCCCTTGCTAAATGACTCGTCTGATGACAGACACTGTTGGAGAGCTCAAGTATTGTCTTTGTGATCTTCAGGGTCGCACTGTCATCATCGAGCAGAGTTGGGGCAGTCCAAAGGTCACCAAGGACGGCGTGACGGTGGCCAAGAGCATCGACCTGAAGGACAAGTACAAGAACATCGGGGCCAAGCTGGTGCAAGATGTGGCCAACAACACCAACGAGGAGGCTGGCGACGGCACCACCACGGCCACAGTGCTGGCGCGAGCCATCGCCAAGGAGGGCTTCGACAACATCAGCAAGGGCGCCAACCCCGTGGAGATCCGGCGTGGGGTCATGATGGCCGTGGAGACGGTCATCAACGAGCTGAAGAAGCTCTCGAAGCCTGTTACAACCCCAGAGGAGATCGCACAGGTACGTAAAAATGCTAGGTTTGCTTAGTGCTGCCCCCAAGTGTCAGGACAATGAAATTTACATGCAGTGATGTAAATCATTTTAGGTCGCTACCATCTCAGCCAATGGAGACGTGGAAATCGGTAACATAATTTCCAATGCCATGAAAAGAGTTGGCCGCAAGGGAGTCATCACAGTAAAGGTTGGTGTCTGTTGTTCCTGTTTTACTTCAAAATAAGAGTTTCAAAGGTGAAATAGTGCATCAAGATGAAAACATTATAATCATATGAACTTAGACGGAAACAGATTTCTGCTTCATGAGAAAAATGAGAAATTTCATGACATTCTAATGTCTTAGATTTGGAAACATTATTTCCAGTTGAAACCAGATATTTTCATACAACTAATAAAAAGACCAACATTTTTTGACACCATCTGAAGTTAAATAAGACCAAATTTTCTTGTGTAGAGAATTACTAAAAATATTTCTTTGTCCAAATGCCAGAAAACATTTGAGATTTTATTTTGTATCAGCGTTTAATTTGAGCAGGAAAATCATTTACCTCAACACAATTTGTTTGTGTTGTTTCACCGTAGTGAATATTTACTATTCGTAATTGCTCAATTACTTATTCTTCATCTTATATATTGTACATTAAACAAAGATATTAAAACAGGGGGATTTGAAAAAAAAATTAAGTTACTGTTTTTATTTGTAACAGGATGGGAAGACTTTGCAGGATGAGCTGGAGATCATTGAGGGAATGAAGTTTGACCGTGGTTACATCTCTCCTTACTTCATCAACACCGCTAAAGGTAACGTCACTCGTCTGACCAACCCCATCTAAGGTCAGGGTTTGGTCATATTTAGATCGATCGCCATCCATCTTGTTTTGCTTCCAGGCCAGAAGTGTGAGTTCCAGGACGCATACCTTCTGCTCAGTGAGAAGAAGATCTCCAGTGTCCAGAGCATCGTACCGGCTCTGGAAATCGCCAACCAGCACCGCAAACCTCTGGTGATCGTAGCCGAGGATGTGGACGGAGAAGCCCTGAGCACCCTGGTTCTCAACAGGTACGTCTCGTCAAATTTGTCCCCTCAACACAGACACAAAAAAAGTTTTTGTACAGCACATAAATAACCGTTGATTGAACTTGCAGGCTGAAGGTCGGTCTTCAGGTGGTCGCTGTCAAAGCTCCAGGTTTCGGAGACAACAGGAAGAACCAGCTGAAGGACATGGCCATCGCCACCGGCGGCACGGTTCGTTTCATTTCGGCTCTCACTTTCCCATTGGAAAATTGCCTTCCAGTCAGAATTAAATTAATGATGTTAAATAAAATGTTGTTTTTACTATTTTCACCACAGTTCCAGAAGATCATCAATAAATAGGTTAATTTAAAAAAAAAAAAAAAAAAAGAAGAAGCTTAAGTCACCATACTTTCCATATGTGGCATCCTGAAAATTCCCGTTTCAAATGGGAATGTTTTAACAGAATTTTTGTGGCAATATGAATGTTGTCATGCAGTCAGCCATACAGTAACCTAAAAAAGTAGTAATAAATAGTTCGTCATTTTTATTATTATCAAAATAGTATTGCAGGGGCGTGCCATGGTGGCGTAGGGTTTTGCGCGACCCACACTTGGAGGCCTTGAGTCCTCAACGCGGCCGTCGCAGGTTCAACTCCCGAACCCGACGACATTTGCCGCATGTCTTCCCCCCTCTCATTACCCCCTTCCTGTCAGCCTACTGTCAAATAAGGGACACTAGAGCCCACAAAAAGACCCCTGGTGGGGGAAAAAAATAAATAAATAGTATTGCAAAATGGCACAATAATATTCTATGTCCATATCAACCACCTCTACTTTCAAATGCCGATATCTGAGGTTAAGTATCAGCCGATACCGATTAGATACAGAAAATCTGCTGACTTGACTTAAAACGTTTTTTAAACAGATATAAATGTACTGAATTACAATTATCAGAACAGCAACTTAAATATACCAACAGCTTCAGAAGTTTGGTCAAACATGTAAAAACAGCACAACTTTAATTTGTTCAGTCAGTGCAATTAGGAGTAGAACAGCCAATATAAAATAAATAATAAAGAAACTGAAACTGATAAGACAATAGGTTGACTGTCTTGATCATATATGTAAAAATAAACTGCAACAAACCTTCTTTCAGATGATTCAGAAAGTACAATTAAGAATTCCAAATAGATAAATAATAAAGCATGGCGTCACTCAAAACATAGAAGTAGACTGACTAGATCTGCCCTTATTGAGTGGGCACATTGTCACTCATAGATCTAGAATTTTTTCCCGTATCAGGACCGATCCGGATATTAACTTTGCATCGGTGCATCTCTCGTCGATCCTTGACTGGATGTGTGTCTGCAGGTGTTTGGTGATGAAGCTCTGAGTCTGGCTCTGGAGGACATCCAGGCTCACGACTTTGGCAAAGTGGGGGAGGTGCAGATCACCAAAGACGACACCCTGCTGCTGAAGGGCGGAGGCAGCCCCACCGACATCGAGAAGCGTGCGGCAGAGATCGCCGAGCAGCTGGAGAACACCACCAGCGACTACGAGAAGGAGAAGCTCAATGAGAGGCTCGCCAAACTGTCTGACGGGGTGGCCGTTCTCAAGGTAAATGCTCGCGCTTTGTCAGTTGTTAAGGGATTTGGGGAACAAACATCTGACTTCTCCATGGATTGCCAGGTTGGGGGAACCAGCGACATCGAAGTGAACGAGAAGAAGGACCGCGTGACAGATGCTCTGAACGCCACCCGGGCCGCCGTGGAGGAGGGCATCGTTCTCGGCGGAGGCTGCGCTCTGCTGCGGTGCATCCCTGCGCTGGATGCCCTGAAAACCGCCAACAATGACCAGAAGATTGGTGAGTAGAGCACATCCTCTTAGCTCCATCTCCTCTAGTCGACATGCGAGCTCTGCCTCATGCTCTCTGTCGTTCTCAGGCGTGGACATCATCAGGCGGGCGCTCCGTATTCCTGCCATGACCATCGCTAAGAACGCTGGTGTGGAGGGCTCCCTGGTGGTGGAGAAGATCCTGCAGGGGGCGTCAGACATGGGCTATGACGCCATGCAGGGAGAGTACGTCAACATGGTGGAAAAGGGCATCATCGACCCCACAAAGGTACAGGACAGACTGAAGATAATTTATTGATCTTTCCATCCTGTTATAATGTTAATCCCTCACCAGAAACATACCTGGATTTTTGCTGGGATTCTTTCATGCATGTTAGAGAAATCCTTTAATCTCCATGGCAACCATTCAGCTGTGCAAAACAATTTGTGGGACCTAGCCCCACCTTCAAGATGCAGCTCCTCCTACGATCTGCAGTGTCCAAGATCCAACCTCACAAAGGATATATGACCATTTGTGTCAGGGCCTGTTTTTCTCATAGATAATAAATCTAAAATAATTGGTTCGTCTCGTGATCAATGTAAAGAAGCTCATTTTTATCTGTTTTTGTAAGATTGGTTACAAAAAAATACTAGACTTAGAAAAATGGCATAAACATATTTTGTTGTAGTTGTGTTTTACTGGGAAACAAAAACAAAAAATATTGCGCAGTTTGTATTTTGCTGTGGGAATTTTACCCTGATTAAAGCTTGAAACTAGTCGTAAATCTTTTTTTTATTTTAAATCCGTGCTCAGTTTTGAAGAGCTGCTGGTTTGGGCTGCCAGACCAACACAAAGCAGTGCAGAACTGTGAAGTGTAAGGGAAATGGCAGGAATGGTGCATAGAAACATTTCAGCAAAAATCTGAAGAATGTGGCTTGCATATCGTCACCTTCCTAAAATAATAGTCTAAGTAATTTTTTGCCAGAAGTGATTTTTTGCAACAAAAAAATTGCCCTTTTAACATTGCCTAAAGATAAGTTAGTCAAAATTATCACTTATTGCAAAAAAATTACTTACTATTATTTTAGGAAGGTGACAATATGGCTTTGTATTCAGCCCATTTAGATCTGACACCCTTAGTGAAAAAACAAAAATTAAAATTCTGACTTCAGAAAATTGCTAAATATCCAGCTGCAGTTTCAGACTTTGCCACAGGGGGCAGCGTTGTCCAGCAGACAACAAATAAGCTGTAACCTGTTCTTCTCTTCCTCCTGCAGGTGGTACGGACAGCGCTGATGGACGCCGCCGGAGTCGCGTCTCTACTTTCCACCGCAGAGGCCGTCGTTACGGAGATCCCCAAGGAGGAGAAGGAGATGCCAGCGGGCATGGGGGGAATGGGAGGAATGGGAGGAATGGGAGGCGGCATGGGGTTCTGAGCCTGGCCTGCCGACCCTGTATAGACTGAATCATCAGATTTGAGCTGGATTGACCACGATTCCTCTGGAGCTTCACTTGGTTTGACGGCTCAATGGACTGAGAGCTGCCAGAGCCCTTCTTCGTATTCCACACTGGCACCTGAACGCATCATGTAACCTGCTCAGAGGGGAGCACTAAAACAAGGTTCTCCACTAGGGAGGGTTCGGTTTGTTTCAGCCTCACGGGTCTGCAGAGAAACGCAGAGTTCTGAATCTGTGTGTATTGTTGCATGTGGAGAAAAAAAAAAAATCTCCAGAATGTTCTGATTTTTCTATTTGATGAAAACACTCACCCATCTCCCTCCCTCCCCAGTGTCACTTGTTGAGTAGCTGTAGTCCTGCAGGCTGAAACAAACAGAACCATTCCTTTGTGGACCAGAGAGAGCAGGCCTTCAGTGTCCATGTCTGGATTTTTATTTTGTAGTAGTTTCTTTTTTTTATTTGTTAATTCCTCATATGTTTTTGTAATATACATGTCTGTCATCATCGATCCGAATTAAAGCAGTTTTCTTACAGACTACGAGCGTTTCGTTACGTCTTCACTCCGAGTGCCTAACAGGCCTGTCGACTCTGAATGTTTACTGACTTGCTGACCCTCGTTAGCGTAAACATGACCCTGATATGTTCTGTGACAAAGTGTGAATGTGAAACTGTATCTAGTCCTGTAGTAACACGTGCAGGAAGCAGCCAGTAGGTGGCGCCTGAGTTCCCGAAAGCGGTCATCAGGTCATTTCTGTTGAGTAGACATGATTGTTTTTGTTCTATTTAATAAATCAGTGTCCATATTACGTTTGATTTTAGTGCTTCCTTTATAGGTTCATTTAAATCATTCAGAAGCCAACTTATTTCAGTAAAGAAATAAAATGTGAGCAAATGTGAAATATAAGAGGTAAGTTTTGCATCATCATACTATTCAAAATTATTTTTAATACAGAAATTTGGTCGCTGCTGAAGAAGTTGGCTCACAGTGCTGCATCTGAGCACATTATCGGAAAGCTAGTTGGAGGGAAAAAGTCTGGTAGAAGTGGAAAACAGCAGTCCCAAAAGGACTGTGAATAAAAGCTTATTGAAGTTTGGGAGGGATTCATAAGGTGTGGCCTCACAAAGGTCTGCTTTGCTCAGGCAGCTCCTTCAAACTAGCAGCAGCAGCAATTAGCAAACACCTGGTGGATATTAATTCATGTTTTTGTCTCCAGATAACACTATTGCGATATTGCATTTACTCATCTCAGTAAGAAGGAACTATTTTGTCCTTTGGTAGTCCAGAACCTGCTGCATGACATCCAACTTGCTAAAGAAGAGTTGATATCACTTCTGTTTTAAAATCCCTCCGGTTGGTTTCAGAATAAAAGTTAAAATCGTACTTTTAACCTTCATGTGATGACTTTGTTTTTTTCTATCAGCTTGCTTTTCTGTGAACACACTTTATCTAAAAGTGGCTTCAGGCTCTCTGCAACAAAAACACCTGACTGTTCAAATAGGTCAAAGGTCAGGAAAAATGTGTACATTAAACTTTGTCGCTCTTCAAGAAAGAAACCACAGGAAGTCGGGTTTTTTTGTTTTTTTAGAAAACAATACTTTATACATCATGCAGTTGGTACATCGTCTGAAGACATCGTTATCACACAAAGACCTTTCCAGGAAAAAAAAAATGCAGACACACACTAGTCTCCATCCTCTCCTAAAAAGCAGAGTACAGCTTCCTCAGATGTTCAAACTAATATTTACAAACTGACACTTGAAGCTGCCTGAGTTAACATTTACAACCAGCCACAATAAAACTGAATCAAACAATGAAGGCAATCATAAAAATAAAAACCCCCGACAAAGAGGAGATAACATTGTTGTGCAAAAAAAAAAAGCTACCCTTCAGGATTGAAATGTTTGCATTGTGTAAATGTTAACTGTCAGCTACAAATAAAAAAGATGAACATTTATCGGTAAAACTAAACAATAAATAGGAGATAATGACGATGATGTTCCTTTACAACTGGAGATAAATACGCAGCCAGCAGGCCTGGAGGCACAGAGTGGGCAGGACAGTTGTCATGGAAACAACTTCCTGTTGGGACATTTGGGCAGACCACGGAATCAAACTTCCAAATCTAATGAACATTAATCGTTTTGTTTCTTTATGATTCCGTTCAGTCATTAAAGCTGGAATAATTTTATAAGTTATATGAAACTGTCATCATGTTGTGGCAGTACAGTAAGAGACACAATCTGGAGAAAAAAAATAAATTGATCTCCATCTTCTCCCAGGAGGCAGGACTTAGCGCTGTCAATCATCCACACCACTCTCCCATCACCCCATTCTCTGGCACATTTCAATGTCAGCAGAGGCTGTTCTCAACGCTAAGGCTAGATAGCATGCCCACCAATGGCGGTGGATAAACAGTTTTCTTACCATTTCTCCGACATTAGCGCATAAAGCAGAACATTCACAGGTTTGACTGACAGCACTAAGCCCCTCCTCCTGGCTCTGATTGGTTGTTTTTGGTCAGGAGTGAATCATTTCTTCAGTCAGCAGTAGCAGCTCAGGGAGGAGATGGAGAAGATCTTTTCTCAGATTATCTGACTCATACTAATTTTAACAAATATGTAAAAATCTTAAAAAAAAAAAAAAAAAGTTACAGACTGCAGCTTTAATTTGAGAGCAGCTTGAGTCTCTCATATCTGCTGATCAGGCTTCCCTTCCTCAGTTTCATCCCTTTTGAATCAACTTCACACAAACTGTCCCAATAATACTGATGTGAATCATTCTGAAAACATACACCAAGCCTTTCCTGATTGAATAACATTAATAGCACACATGGTTTGTCATCTGATTAGTTCCAGTTCCAGACATCAATGGAAGCTGTAAGCGTGGAGGAGCAGATGTTAATGAGAGCGTGTCTCTGTTAATCGAGCTGAACCGGACTAACGACGCTGCAGCCTTGAACATCTGACTGGTTCATGGAAGCTGAACAAACAGCAGCCAACATGAGGTGAGCTGGAAACATCCGGACTGGTCTGAACCGGCTGCCGTGACGCGCACCCCCCGTCCCCCTCTGAGAACGGAATCAGTCCGTTTTCCCTATGATCCACTGAGATTAATGATCAAATACTGAAAATGCACTGATGAGCTCCTAATGAGTTGAATGCGTGTAAAAATAAAACCTGATTTTGGGAGTTGAACTATTGAAAAAAGATAAATATCTACTATTATTAGTACGACGACATTTTAGGGCCATTGTAGACAGAAGAGAGAGAGAAATAAATTTACTAATGAAACCTGGGATTTTTTAGATTAGTCTCGGACATTTTCTGAGTTCCAAAAGTTAAACATTTTTGACTTTTCAAACTCAGAAATTTCCAAGTTCTTTTCTAGAAAATGTGTGAGATTAATCTCAAAATTTCTGTGTTTTTTGGCAGAAATTCTCTTTTTTTTTTTTTACTATATCTACAATGCCCTTAATATGCCGTCATATATTGGTGACAGCAAAAAAAAAAAAAGTCAAAACTCAAAAATGTTTTCAGATAAATAATGGAAAGAACAACTTATAATCTGAGCAGTCTAGAGCAGTGTTTTTCAACCTTTTTTGAGCCAAGGTACATTGTTTTCATTGAAAGAATCACGAGGCACACCACCAACCAAAATGTAAACAAATGACAGTCGCATATATTAAATATATATTAATTCTTATCACTAATTATCTTGTTTTAACGTACAATGCTATGTACCTACTGCCATCTAGTGATAAGGAA
>CAEGAG010038084.1:0-44665 GCA_903067065.1 Brachyrhaphis terrabensis
GAGTTATGCATATTGATTTTTAGATACAGTTCCTGAAAAATTCTTTATGGGCTCCTGGTTGTGTTGCTGCAAAATATTGCAACCGATGGTGAAAATCATTTAGAACTTGCAGTGATGTAAAATTTATTTTAATGTGACAATTTTACATTTTGAATGTGTCAGTGATGGGCACAAAAAAATTCTCTTTTACCTTGTTTGTAAAATGCATGTTTGTTTTTTTTTTCTTTTTGTCTAAGACTTTATGCATGAGCATCTGTTGTGCGTTCCACAAATGCACCTCTAGTATGGGCGACACTGAGCACAATATATACCGGAAATTTTTAGTACCAAACGAATATAGCATTTCTTAAGCTAAACAGAGCCACAATTTTTGTGCAGAACCGAGTTCACTAGTGCTACTGTCCATTGTGCAACTTCAGAAAGCAATACCAAAATGTCCCTTAGAACGTCTTTTTATGAGGACCATTAAGGTTCCTTATTCAGCTAAAGTGAGGATTGAGAAAAAAAAAAGAAGCTCTGAACCAAGGGTTTGTCAGCTTTTTTCAACACTTAACTTAATTACTCAACAGAAACAACTTTAGCTGAATATAAACACCACTGGTATTGAAGAAAAAATAGCTAAGTTCCACATCCTGCTGCGTGTAGTATCACTCATTGGGCCTAAAATGCTGCATGGTAGCAGACATGTTGATGGCATTCCCTGAGAAGACAGGGGATAACCCAACAACTGAACATTTAAAGAGTAGATAGTGACTAATCATATGTTGTATTATCTATAACTACTCCCAAAGGATATAGATATTTTTTATTCTCAAATAGCATAGTCTTATTCCAAAATTCCCTGAAATTGATCCATGGATTGGCTATCACTTTTTATATTTGATTAACTAAAAATTATTATGAAAAGTAAAAATCTCCCCTTTAGTTTTGTATTAGCCAATCTTTGATGATGATACAATCAAACTAATTCTTTGTTCACTGCTGAATAAAGTAAACAGAAATGATTGGTTTCTTTCGATCAAAGCATACAAACACAAACTGAACCACGACTTTGAAACTGATCTACGTTCTCGACTGATTTTTGTTTACTTCACTAAGCTTATTATGTTTTTAAGTTTTTTTCTGTTAATAATCAAATCCGTACATGATATATTTACATTGGAAGTAATTATCATAATTCAAAAAGTTTAAAGGGTATCTAATACTTTTGCAATGCATTGCAGATAGATGTACCTGTATTCAATAGCTTATCAAAAAGCATTTAAATCTGCATAAGTTCCATCTTGTATGTGGATGACGCCATATGGCAAAATTAAACCGCAGCACTCCATGCACAGCTATAGTTGCTCTTGAATGTGTGGTGTAACTTACTGACCATAGAAAGCTCCATTGATGCTGAGTGTGTGTGGGTTAGCTTGAGGCTTTCCTCAAAGAGACTCAGATATCCTCTCACCAGCCTACTTCTGAAGAGGACAGGGAAACTAGATCATGCGACAAACAGTTCCGATCATTTTCTGTTCTTTCTCTCTCTGTATCAGGTCCATCTTCATTTCTGTTTCTCTCTCCCTCAATATTTTTGTGTCTCCTTTATTTGCAACAACTGAGACACAGAATGTGCTGGTGGGTTTCCAGACATATACTTCTGTCACAAGGACATACAGTTGTGGCATTGAGTCTTCAGACCTTCTTTGTTTGCAATCACGTGCCCCCTAATATGTTGCCACTTTATATGGTTATTGTATAAAATGTAGAAACAGAATAGTGTTTATAACATCACTTTCTATTATGTGAAATCTAAAGGTGTCAAAGTATGTCTGTTTACAGATGGGCTTGCAAACTTGTATGTGAAACTACATGTGTGAGTGTTCTGTTGAAGGTTAATGATTAACTTTTAATATAATTTAACACCTTGATTTGTGTTGAGAGATTAATAAAAATGCACATGTACGAAAGGAGCCGACAGGAGAAGCTAGAAGTTGGATTGCTGAGAAGAGAATCTTGAATCTGGACACTCTTCCTGTCCCAGTATAACCAAAGTCAGCTGAAAGTCCTTTGAGGTTAGGATGCCCCCCTGGATGCTTCCTTTGGGAAATGTTCTGAACATGTTGGAAGGAGACCCTAGGGCAGACCTAAAACTCGCTTGAGGGACCAAATTATTAATGATAGGAATAATGGGAAGTAGCAGGTAAAGGTGTGTATGACCTTTCAGTGTCAATGGGATTTATGGGTGAGAGCAAACTTCTCCCCAGAAATCCCAAATTAGACAAACCTAATTGTATACTTCAACAAGAATGTGAATGTATTTCTGTTTCTCTTTAGTCTTGATGAATTCAGGATTTTCTCTTATTAGTTTCTCAAGGTCAGCTGTTTGATCCTTAAACCTCTTTCACTTGTGAAAGGTGCAGATAATGAAGTTAAAATGGATGCAAACAAAATTCTCCAAATGCTTGGAAATTTTACACCTTTGTAGTTGTGTTTTTCAATTATATCCTTTTCAAAACTTCAGCTCTGTTTCTGTGTTTACCTTTTACATCACAAAGTCTTATGTGAACATGGCGATCCTATATTTCCAATTTGTGGTCAAATATAAAAGCTGTTATATCCTGTAAATGAGTACTAGAATAATGGATAAATTAAATAAAAGGAAGGACCATCTGTTGGCAATCATCATTTCATTTGTGCTTTTTGCTGCAAATTACTTCTGCCAACTTGCTGGGCTACCCTTAAAAGTATTTAAAGTCTCTTTACAATAGAATAGAATAGAATTCTCTTACACTGGAATTAGTGGGAAAATAAACGTTTCTCTTATAGGTGGCATTCAAGGAATTCGTTCCTATTTTCCTTTTGTACCTGAAAATACGACACAAATGAGAAGTCAGATGAATTAGACGTCTTAAACTGTGGAAGAAAAACTAATGGTAAAAAAACTTTTCTGTCACAAAAACTGAACGTTACATTTTGAAATTAATTGAACTTTTTATTTCTTACACGGCAATCAAACATAATTAACTACAATGCAACTAAAGAGCAACTTTCATGGCCATTTTTAGAGAGATTTTCCAATTATTTGCTGGGGGAAAAAAAGTGTCATGCTGTTGCCACACATGCGTGGGTATTTTTTTCCCCACAGTGCCCTGGCTTTGCTTTAGATGCCCACACGCCTCAATTAGATGGCACTTTTAAGTTACCTATAATTAGGAAGCTGGTTGTTTACAACAGGGGGTTCACTTTCTTTCTCCCAGCATCATCTTGGACCAGCTTGCCCTCCCGAAACCTTCTTAGACGGTCAGAAATTTGCCAGTGCATAGATGGAAGACATATAAAGCTACCAGCAGAGGCAGAATACTTTTATTAATACTGGGATATTATTAGGACATACAGTATATTTCCCGGCCCTAGTGGGAAATATACTCCCTCCCAGTTAAGAGATGACATTACATACAGTTTTCTGGAGGAATTCATATTCGGTGTTTGGCAGTATTTTAAGTACCTCGTCATAGAAAGTATAAAAAAAATTAAAAGAACATTTTCTCCTCAATCTTAGTGCATTTGTTATGTCACAATGCCTACTTTCCCCATGTCTCCACAGGGGACGCCAAAAATACACCACTAAAGACATTGAAATAAGTAAGTACTTACTCCCTCATGGCCACTGGTGTGTCTCTGCTTGCATTAGCAACAAAACATTATTATCCTTTCCTGTTTTCTACTCTGCTGACTCTGAGAGGGACAAATGTAACATGCTGACAAAGGTGACATCACGACTTTAAAAAAACAGAATATAAATGTTACCTTTCGGTTCAGTGGTGATGGCTGTTGGATGAGAATCATTGAGCCCTGGGCATGTGACGACTACACACTAACATGATTTTTACTCTTCATTTTCCTGCTTTGACCCAACTGTCTGTGTCTAACTGTGCTGGAGTCCTTGCTGCGCTGCTACTGGGTGATGTCTTGTAATGATCTGTGGGCATCTGCTCAGCAATATGCTAGTTTGAGAGGGATATGCTTGAAACAGAGGCGCTTAAATGGAAAGAGACATGACAACTTGGGCATTCGCTTGTTTCTCGTGTTTCCGTATTTTAATGCATTTTCTGCATTCTACATTTGTAGCCCAGTAATTCATATCTCTTAAATCTTAACATTTTGTCATATTACAACTTTGTTTCAGTATACACAACATAGCATAGCACGTGAGAAAATAATTCATGCTTTTCCAATTTTTTTTGACCAGTTTTGAACTTTAAAAATTATGTAGCTTCATGTTATTAAAGCTAAAGTTTAATCAGTAATACTGTTATAACAAATGTATGTCAGATCATGATTTCTTGGTTAATGTCAAGTTGTCATAACAGACATTTTGAATAATGTCAACTTTGTATTAAAAGTGTCATGATTTATCGAATGACACTTTATGACAACAGTCATAAGTATTCATGAACATGAACTCATGTTCATGACAGGTGTTATGTCATGTTTATGACAATGACGGTGTCATAAACAATGACACCGTCATTGTTTATGACACCGTCAAATGAAGTGTTATTTGACGGTGGAAAGTGGAGTGGGTATCAAACCTATTGACAGCTTTATGACCTTTATGATAGAGTGAAAAGAATGAAGTTATTGTTGAAAGAAAGCCACAAAAGATTATTCCACTTATGGAACACCGTAGACATTGAAGAGGGTGCTCTAGTCAGACGAAACCAAAATGCAACTTTATGGCTTACAAGCAGACTATGGTAAAACATGGTGGTGGTAGTATCATGCTGAGGGGATGCTCCTGTTCAGCAGGGATTCAGTCACTGGTTGAAATTTATGGGGAAGAACTGAGCTAAATACAGGACAGTAAGTAGTGGTAGAAAACATGTTGAAGGGTGCAGGGCTTGAGCTTCAGGCTGGAAAACACCCATTAATTAGAGTATTACAAATGAATGGTAGTTTTATTTTAGAGCATATGTGTATTACAATGGTCCAGTCAAAGCCCAGAATGAAATTCAGTTGAGAATTTATGGCTCAACTTGTCCACTATCAAAATCTTGTTTCTTCCTCTTCATAATTTTTTGACTACAATTATCTTAAGCTGCTTTTTTTATATCAAAATAGAATAAAATAGTGTTTGTTGTTATATGTGGAAAATGTAAAAGATTTTCAGAAGGCATTGTATTTGATTTCATCATAGACCATCTTTCTTACAAACTTTTGTTTGCATGCAGCTACAGGGGGATTTATTTTTCTTTTGGGTGGGGCATGTGCTGTAATGAAAACACAAGCAGACCCTCATTTAATTTAACTTTATTCCTTCGTCCTCTCTGTATCAAGCACTCCCCCCACACACACACACAGACACACACTCACAGCTGTCACAGTGGACAGCAGTAAGGCATGTGAACCACATGACCAGAATAGACAATTTGGGATCAGAGACATGGACATAGAATGTGAATTAAGCCCTGACTGCAAAGGAATTACTTTCAGTGTTTAGCTGGGAAGTGGAGTGGGTAAATGTGTGTTTGGCTAAAGGGAGTCATTCCTTTTTTTAACATGCCATCTCTGTCTCTGTGTTTCACTCGTTTTCTGTCTGCTTTAATAGAAATGATCATTGCGCACTCTAAATGGACTTTGGTTGTAGTTGCAAGATTGAACGAGAGGCAGAGGGTATGTGACAGACAAGTAGAGGAGTCTCCTGGAGGCTCTTGTCGAATCTTCAGTGACGAGGTCTACCAGGGCTGGCTGGAGAGCTCTTACAAGACCGTGTGGGAATGTTTGCTGGAATAATACAACAAATAAGTGGAAATGTAGGTGTGTAAACTTAGAAACGTACTCAAGATGACTTTAAGATGTTAAATTACCCAGTCTTGGGTTAAAATTTCAATATGTTGATATGAATTGGCTACAGTACAAATTAACCCAGAACCGTCTTGCCTGCTTTTTAGTTTCCAATAATTAGGATACAACATAACTGACTTTACTATTAAATGGCAGCAAATAATTTCTCCCTCCTTTCTGGCGAGTCCCTTGTGATAACCTTTGTTAAAAGAGAAACCATTAAGTGATGATGATAGAGATTGAGATAAAGATACTGTAGAGGTTTTAATTGATGAGTCACCCTAAAAGTCCACTAGCTCTTGGATCCTGGCTTCAGGTGTTAGAGCAACATAGAAAAAAAGATCCACAAGTAAATAAAAGTGAGACAAAAAAAAAAAGAAAATCACCACAAATTCATCAGGATGCTGTCATCCTATTTTTTTATTTTTTATTTTTTGGCTTTTGTCTAACAGGGCTCTGAAACGGACACCTTTATCACATTTCACAAGGTCAGCGAGGTTAAATATAGCACTAATAATACGATTTGTGGGTTTAGTTTAGTTTATTTATCATCCACATTTAGCCACAGCAATGCTGCCACTATTCTTACAGTGGTCCACACACATGAGTTACATTTCTAAAACAGTTTACAGAAAATTAATAAAATAAAACTGAGCAAAACAAACCAACAAAGCAAAGACATTGAAGACAACATGGCAAAATACATGGAATTTTAGGTTAAACTCACAGATCACTTTAGTGCAATATTTTCAATTCACATCCAGGAACTTACATTGTCTGCACTTTACTAAAATACCGTTTTATCTATCCTTTAACATTTTTACTATCATTAAATATGACATATGTCTGCAACTGGGTGTATGTTACACAGAGCTACATCTACAGAACAAGAGAACTAACACTACACTGCTGATGTAGCCAATCATTAGCACCAGACGTTAACCTTTTGACATCAGTGATGATTTTTGCCTGTTTGAGTTCATTGTGCAAGCTAATTTTCAATGCTCTGCTTGTTGTGATCTATGCACGTATTGTGCAATGTAGTACTCGCATAATTAACATTACTTAAATGATTATTGACTTGAAGGTGGTTTCTGTGCACTGGATTTATATCCATCTTAGTTGTCTGACATACAAGGTAATGCTTACACAAAAGTCACCTTGTTAGACTGAATCTCAATGCAAGTGGAAAAGTTCTGTTTTTATAAATAAGCAATCGAATGTCATAAGATTGCCACATTAGCTTTAATTATTTAAAAGCAAAAGCTGGGCAAGTGTAATTTTGTGTAATCAGAGTTGCAGCTTGATTTGCACCACAGTAACTCAGACTGATGTCATGGGCTGCCTCTGATTATATCTAAATAAACAAGATTTTTAAGCATAGTTAGGATGTGGAGGGTGTCCTGTCGTTTCCATGATTGAGTTAAATGGTAAGTAGCCTGTATTTGTGTAGTGCTTTTTCAAGTCAGAGGACGCTAAACACTTCACACCACATTTAGTCACGCACCATTCATGCACACGCATTCACACCCTGGTGATGGCAAGCT
Organism: Brachyrhaphis terrabensis; assembly: GCA_903067065.1. Lineage (NCBI taxonomy): Eukaryota > Metazoa > Chordata > Actinopteri > Cyprinodontiformes > Poeciliidae > Brachyrhaphis > Brachyrhaphis terrabensis. Next base: position 7,377 of record CAEGAG010038084.1, read on the forward strand.
ACATCGTGGCCACGGCTGCCCTGGGCAGTCTGACAGAAATGACGCTGCAATGCACCGGCGCCACCGGGCCCTCTGACCACCACCAGCAGGCAAAATGGGTGAACTGTCCTGCCCAAAAACATAACAACTGAGACAAACAGAGCAGGGATTTGGACCAGCAAGCCACCGGTTACACTATCCACACTGTAACAATACCTGAAGTCTTTTGTTATTAGCACCTTTTTCTGCTGTGAGTGATCTATGAATAAGATTTGGTATGTTTTCACCCTGAGAAAGAAGGTCTTAGATGCCTTCCCTTAAATATAAAAATTCTTTGTTAGTGCACATACTGTAATTTCAGTGCACATTATTACTGGCTAATCAGATTTTTGAGTTGGGCAGATGTTTTTTTTTTTTTTTTTAAGAGTGGTGGATATTGGGGACATTGGGTTCAACAGGCAGAATTAATGTAGCAAAACCTACTACTGAGTTGCATTACGGGAAAAATATCTCAAGTAGCCCAGTGCTAAGGTAATACCGGAATACAATTTAAGAATTTTTTATCTTGCGTTGATGAATCCATTTACACATGAAGTAATTTTTAATATTTAGTTGCAAAAATCATGGTTGCCTCTTCAGTCCCCTGTTAAAAAGATTTGCATCTGGCAATTTTAGTGTTTGCTGATTGAATTTGTTAAATAATTTGTAATGAAATAAAATAAATACTGTCCTTTGCCTGGAATCAGTAAACAGGCTCAGGAAATTACAGCAATACTGGAGAGTGCTTAAGATGTCTTGGGAAATGCAATAACAATCAAATCAAAATTGCTTCATGAAACAGCGCTATACACCATCATGAAAATAAACTGAATATGGTTGCATAATATTGCATAAACGTTCAATTTTCAAAAATTTTAATATTTGATTCATTATAACTAGTCCAATATTTTCCTCACTAATCTCTCTCTCTTTCTCCATTATCACAAAGGTCCCACCACTGTCTTTAAGCTTAACAGCTCTGCCCCTAAAATCTGTATGAAAGTTCCAGAGCGATATTCCTAACACCCAGAGTGTAAATGTATGGTGCTTAAAATGAAAAGGTCTAATAAATATTTTATACCAGCAAGCAGTCACACGTTGATATTGCACTGATAATCTTGATTGTATATGTTATATTTTGCAATTGACAAAAACAAGGTGAAGGTGTGAAACTGGAAAACTGTGGGACTCACTTATGGAAACTGTCCATCCACATCCTCTTTGACAGACTTCTAGCATGTCCACTGACTTGTCACTTGAACAAAACTCCCTGCTTCCCCCACGATTCTGCCCCTCCTGAGGCCACAAGACCAGTCATGCTGAGGCGTGATATACTAATTGATGTGTTTTGCTTCAGGGTCCCTTCGTCATCTGATTTGTTTCATGGTTTTGACATTACCAATGCAAGTGTAAAACATTTAGAATACAGTCCACTTAGCAATAGCAATAGGATAATACATAACACGCTTACAGAGTTGAGGATCTTTGGCCATGTCTCTCTTTGCACAAGATTGTCCAGAGTGCTTGCAGATGCTTGCTTCAGCAGACCCAACATGCTTTCAGTTGGATCTAGGTCTTTGGATAAGAAGTTGTAATTTGTGTTTAGATGTTATTCTGCTGACATATCAATGGCCCATTTTTATTTCCAGTCCCCCAGCCTCACAGATCGTCCACTTTTCTTACCGGACGTCATAAGATGATTTTTCTTGCACTCAGGCCAAAATCCACCTGAAGTGTTTGTTGGAGTGGAGATAAATTTTGGTCTCCTCTGTTCAAAACACACAATTTTAGAAGTTGACCAGGCCACACCCGCAGTTTGACAAGTGTTTAATCTTTTTGAAACACTATTTTCATTTAGCAGTGTGGTTAATCAGATGCAAGGCAATGATATCTGATGCTTGGCAAGTGTTATAAGGCTCTGAGCTTCAGAAATAAACATCACAGGCTCAGTCACTCTCCCACTCGTATCACATTTTCCTTTTAGACCATATCTCCTCTTCCCACACTCTATATTTGTCCGGGTCTCACCATTTCTTTTTAATATACCTTTGCTGTTTCTCTTTGGTCAGCTCACTCCATTTCACCAAGAAACAGTGAGGTGTATTATAGGCCCATGTGCACGTGAATAATAGAAGAGGCCAGCTTTTTTCTAACAAAGTGTGCTTGATGGCCAAATCTGGAAATGTGTGTATTTGTTTTTTGTTTTTTTTCAGTCTTCTCTCTCATTCTGCCTCTCTATTATTTAATATCACACCTTTTCTGTTTCTACTACAAAACCCTTTTAGATTATGGTAGCTGGGAATCAAATGTTAATCGACACCCACCCACACACTCACACATTTCAAAGCAATCTGCATACACACTCAAGACAACCTGCTTGACTATCATGACTTGATAGATTTATTGCTTTCTGCATCATTTACAAGCTTACAACAGAGCTGACAGGTGGTTTTTCAATCCAAGCACATGGCTGTAAACATTGGCAACAGTGAGTCAGGGAGTTTCTTTAACATCTACTTTGTTCTGCTAAATAACCCTTTCAATTCTTATTTTTATTCAAGCAAAAATTGTCAGTGAAATGAATCTGAGCACTTTGGACTCATTTGAATTCAATTTGAGATGTTTGTAATCAGACATTTCCAAATTCAAACATATATGAATGAAATGACTTGAATACAAAAACAGATATACATTCAGTTCATGTCACAAATGTAGACTGTTAATCGTGTAAGCAATTATATCCAAGAAAAATGTTAGTCTTGACTGAATTTTTCACTGTAGCAAAGTTTTCTTCCAGCTCTATATTTTATAAACAAGTAAATAAAAAAAGTACTAAAGTTATTGCAGAAATCAAACTTATAATAAATAAACTTATGGCAAGTACTGCTATAAGTTTATAGCACGTTTTGCTATAAGTTTGTTTGTTTACAATTTAAATTAAAAACACTACAAGTCTATATATATCTTAGTAATCAACTGAAAAAACGTTTTTGGCATTACAGTAGTCATGCTAATGAGATTTTATATTCAGACTTTTGGATGTTATTTCTGTCATTTGTCCTTTGAGATTGGAAAACCTCCTTGCCATCACCCTAATCTTTAGTTTTAGTTCAAAATGTCACAAACTACATAAAAAATATTGGGAGAAATGCATGTTGCCCACAGTTTCTGTTCAGCACTAAACTCTACAACATTCACCAAAATCATATGACTGAATTGATTAAAACATTGCTTCTGTAAATAATAGAAACAATGGAGTATGAAAAAGTCAGAGTTCAGGCACAAATCTCACAAATAATCTGTGCATACAACTAAAACCAGAACAAATTATCTGATTATTCCAAACTCAAAGACCTGCAAATTGTGATATATGATTTGTGAGCCTTAATCTCACTGATATGCAAAAAACCTGCAAATGCAATCACAGTTTGGCTGTCTTCACTACTGATTTGAGATAATGTTTATGATTAAATTGTCCATGATAATATCAAGCAATAAAAATAGTCTTGTGTAACTTTGCGCCATCTGCCACCTAAATAAAACTAGAATTGTATAAAATATTTCTTTGGAAATATCACATGCTTATGGTGAATTTGTCAGAAAAAAAAAGTTATCAAATAATGGCAGCCGTTCTTTAAATGTAAAGGTCACAAATGGAATATATTGAAGATTTAATTAGACAGAGAAATTACATCTTCTTGAACTTAAAAATAACACGTAAATCACAGGAAAGGTGAAAAGACGTACGTTTGTGTGGCTCTTTCCAAGACAAAGTAAAATGTTCCTAAAAATGGAAAAAGCTCCATGAGCTGAAGGTCACACTGAGCCTCGTAGGATGTGGGCATCTAAAATATAACTAATATAGCAAGTAGATTAATCCACAGTGAGAGTAATTTTCAACTGCAGACCTTGCAGCTTGAAAGATTAACATAAATTATTTGAAGGTAATCTAAAATATTTTTAGATTTGATTCAGAAGTATCTTGAATTTCTGCTCCTAAAATGGATCCCTGAATGTAGAAATGTACGATACATCCTCATTGTGTGCTCTTTATTGCACTTTACAGAGTATGTACAGATGGATTAAGAAGGGTGTTTGTTGCCATCGTATTTTAACCAAACGTGTGTGTGTGTGTGTTTGTGCATGTGAACATGGGTGAGCTCTGATAGTGGGAAGCTGGAATGTAATTGCAGCCACCGTCCAGAGGTTTGAATGTAATGAAGGCAGCTGCTTACAGGCTTCATCATTAGTACAACTCCGCATGGGGCACTTCCTGCATATGTGTCTGTGGGCATCTCTGTTTATGTGAACCAGTTATCAGTCATGGATTAATGGAAGTGTGTCCGCATTTTTATCGGATTGTTGTTTTTTAATTTACCCCTTAGTAAGTTATTCTACCAGCTTTCCTTGGATCATGTTTTTAAAAGTCAACAAGAAAAACCATAAGAATAAATGATCAGTGGTCATTGCCTTGACTTTTTCACAAGATTTTTTTTGTCTTTGTACTGATCATAGTTAATGTATATAAAAGTTAAGTACATTTCAGAACTAATGATTAGTTTATCTGTCTGGTTTCAAAAATTTAAATATTGCTCTATACAAGAGTCCAGAGTAAACCAAATCAATTCACTATATTTACTTTTAACATGTAAATATAATGTTCAAATATTCATTTATTGTTTATGGAACAAGTGAGTATTTGAAAAGTTAAGTGGTTTCATGATTGGTCATTAAATGAGCTGTCATGCAGTCGTAACTAATAGTAGCTAATAACGATCAATTAGTTAATCTTGGCGCTAAATTAATTTGCACAGCTTTTTTTGAGTTGCTTCTTAGGGCTATGTAGAAAAAGCAATTCAAATATGTACTTGAATATAATGATCTCAGAATTAACTGAAATTCAAAATCAATCATTTGAATTTCTTTCTTAGACCACAACCCACTTTCTTCATTATTATTATTATTATTATTATTATTATTATAAGGCAGAGCTCTAAAAATATTTTCCTTGACTCAATGTTGTCATCACGAACTTGGCTGTTTGGCCAGCATCCAATCACTTTTGTTTAGGTGTCTTTTTCTATTGTGAATATTTATTTCACCTTTTTAGAACTAGTGTCACAATCTTCTTTCTTTCCACTGAATGATTGCTGGATCTTGAGCTTATTACTTTAAAATTTGATGCTGTACACTTTTTGGGCTCCACTGTGCTTGTCCACTGATTTCCTGATGATTGTGGACACAATTTGCCAGAGTCGCAGCTGTGCTGATCAGGCTTTCGATTCGCCTTTTCAGAAGTCAGGCTGGCAATAAAGTGGGTTTTGTGGGCAGAGAGTGGAGGCTAGTCATGGGAGGGAGACAGACAGTGGGCCAGACGATGATGAGGCTGCCATCTTTGCCACATGGGGACCGCAGGGGGATGCAGTTTAAATTAACTTTCCACTTACTGAACAATGTGTCACTTACAATATGGTCTTGTCGGGTGCCCGGTGCCCTAGAAATCAGTTTGACAGGTAAATCTCTTGAGACGTGTTTGTCTCTATCAGGGTTTGGCTCAAGATGTGCATTTTTTCTGACCATCACATAATGTCTCTACTCAGCATAAATGTGTGACTTTACTTTGATTCTGGATCGCTATCTGTCAGCCTAATCTTGACCTGCAACACTGACTGCAGTTGCACCATAACCCATAACTTTCTTTATAAAGACCAATCAATACCAAATCTGATTAGACCTCAGCAATGGCTTGGGACTAACTCTGAAGGGCACAAGATAAAGAGACACATTGTTAATATTAGCCAATAACTATCCTTTACAATCCCTGGTCAGTTTCCAACCTTCCATCTCTCTTTTTTCTTTTTTTTGAGTGACACATAACGAATGACTTTTGTGTTACCATGCAGATTTACACTGCTTGTTTAACCGGAACCTCTAGCTGGTGCAGCCCTGGGTTTCCCTGCATCAGCAGCTTGGAAGGATGCGGGAGTAGGAGGAAAAGGTGGGTGGAAGAGGCTTGGAAAGAAGGGAAATGGAGGCAGAGCAGAGAGAGAAAGTAAGGAAGAGTCAAAAGTGTGCAGCTATAGATGCTAATGTAAGCATTTCTGTTGAAATCAATAGAGCTGCTTTCAACCAAATTTGCTTCAAATGCGAGAATGGTGTATAGCTTATTAATTTTTTCCCCCATATTTGGGTAAATGCATTTGTTTGTTTTTCAATGGGCCTAAAACAACTTTAGTCATTTTGATTTTCAAAAAATGTTTCTGAGCTGCACAATTCTGCAGGCCGGTTAAAATTAAGACATTTAAAAGTAGCAGTCTTATGGAGCAGTTGCAGTGATGCTTGAATGAGATTTGTGTTGCCAAGCAGGACAGCAAGTGGCAGCAGCAGTTTGCAGTGGTGTCAGCATACATAGCTGGTTCTCTTGTTTTTCACATTGTCTGTGTCGGATCACTTGAACAACTACAAAATCCTAAACAAACTTGCCTACACTGATGTATTTGTAAATGAGGGGGCTTCCTGAAGAGTAAATGTAAAAGTCAAGTCAGTGTTTCTTAGCATATGGGACAAAATGTTCCAGTTGTTACATCGTACAGTGTCCCCTCTCAGAGTCGGGCTCTTCTGACCAGTGTTGTGAGTCCAGTACAGTTTATTGTTGAGGTGAACACCCAGGTACCTAGAAGAGTCCACAATCTCAATGTCCACTCCCAGGACCAGTGCCATGCACAGACATTTTGTGGGGCAGTTGCTCGAGTGGGGGAAAAAAAGGGCATCTTGTGCGGCACATGGATCCGCCGACTACCTTAATAGAATGAGACTTTTTACTGGAACAGTTTGAAGATAATGTCTATATACTATTGATTTTTATGTTAAAATCAATACCCATATGCTGTCTTGGGCTACACACAATACAATGGTAAAAAAAAGATGTCAGAAAGGCAATGTTTTGATCAGGAAAAAAGGCAGGTGCTCTAGCACCTCCTAGTGTCTACTTGTGCACATCCCTGCCCTGGATGTTCGCCAGTGTCATGGAGGTGGGTCTGCGTCTACAGAAATCCACTATCAACCTCTTGGTTTTAGCAGCGTTGATCAGGAGGTGGTTCTGCTTGCACCAGTCTACAAAGTCTTGTGTTTACTGTCTATACTGTGAGTCATTCTCACCTGTGATGAGGCCCACTACGACAGAGTCATAGTTTGTAGATGGCAGCGTGGGGAGTTAATGGAGAAGTCTGCAGTGTAAAGGATGAAGGAGTCTGTTGCCACCACAGTTCCCCGTGTCCTCACAGACTGTGGACGGTCAGTGAGGTTGTCCAGGATCCACTGGAACAAGGGGTTGTCCACTTCTTTGAAGCACTTTGAATTGTCTGTGACTGAAAGCTGCTATATAAATAAAGTTGCCTTGCCTTCCTGACATCTCCATCTTGTCCCTAAGCGGTCCTGCCTGGAAGGTGTTGAAAGCACTGGAGAGCTCAAATAAGTCAAGTCAAGCTAATTTGTATAGCACATTTCAGGAACAAGGCACTTCAAAGTGATTTACATCATACAGTCATCAATTATGAAACAAGCAATAAACATTACATTTTGTCAAATATCATCATCAAAGTCATCAAGCAAATTCACATCAAATATCTTGATAAAATTCTGAAATTAGTAGAAATTTCATTTTCTACTAATCAAAAGCAATCCATCTAAACAGGTGGATTTTAAGCCTTAAAAGAAATCCTTTTCAGCTGTTTTGCAGTTTTCTGGAATATTGTTGTAGATTCGTGGTGCATAGAAGCTGAATGCTGCTTCTGCATGCTTGGTTCTGGTTCTGGGGATGAAGATCAGACCAGAGTCATAAGACCTGAGTGGTCTGCAAAGTTGATACAACAGCAGATTTTTAACGTATTTTGGCGCTAAGCCATTCAATGATTGATTGGCTGATTGGAGTATTTTAAAGTCTATTCTCTGATCTACAGGGAGCCAGTATAAGGACTTGTGATTTGTGAAAAAAACAAATATTTTGAATTTTTAAGTTTCTAAAAGTACTGTTTAAATTTTGTCTCATCCTTTTCTTGTTAGCCACCAGTATTGTGTTATGTCCAATTTGGTGAGCTGAATGTTTTATTTTACTCATATTAACAACATATTAACAAATTGTGTTGTAGAACACTGTATGTGACCAAATTAATGTTATACATTTTATCAGATGTGTGAATTAACTGTTTATTATTTCAGCTGTGACCTCAGGTTATCTGTACACCAGCCTTGGATTGCAAGATTGGGATTTAAATTATGAATAATATTTATGCTAGGATATGAAACCATACAAATGAGCATTACTCATTTTAAAACAAATGGGCGGGAAATATTTTAGGCTAACTCTAGATCTCCTTATGAATTAGAGCAATACTGCAGTTAGTGTAACTAACAAAGCAGCTGTCCATATTTGTTTATAAGAGTGTAGATCCTAACCTATAATTTTGGTTTTCCAAAAGCCACCAAGGAGAAACACTAAAATCTCAAAAGGATAAATTAAACCAAACTTTCTGTGCTCAGGTTAGCCTTCCTGTTATCTGCAAAAAGACATAAACATCTTGCTCTCTCTCCACAAATGACAGCCTAATTGAATTCCCTATCAATTGTGTTTCTGATTAATATAGAAATATAATTTTAAAAAATTCTGTGCAACTTTAGCAACTATTTGTCTTCATATGTTTCTGTCTTTCAATTAGTGCTGACTAAATAGTGTTTTTTAAAGCTATTTTTTTTATCTTTATAGGAGCTTTACAACACATCTGATAATCATCCATTTGGTATTTTATACCATTTAAATACTTAGTCATATAATTGCTGATACTACTTGCTTTGATATATTTCTGTGCATCCTATTGAGTTTGTATGATGTGAGTATCAACAACTGTTTGAAATGTCACAGAGAGCTAGCATGCTGCAGGCCCTTTACCATCAAAATGTCACGCGACCTGGAGAAATGTCTGCAATACCTCATCGCCCAACAGCCATGCTGCTGCCCAAGTCTTTGCACTGCACAAGCTCACGTGCCTACACTCCTGCTTGGGTACATGATAATGTGATGTCGGGCCACGAACACATTCATCATGCCTGTTGTCATTAGGAACAGGGCTCATTATCCCCTGCGCCAGTGATTTATAATTAATATTCGCAGGAGGGTGTGGCAGATCGTCAAGCACCTCCAATCCATTGATTTCATTCAAATAGAAAAGTATAGAGGGGGAAGAAGACAGAGGTTGTTGAGGAGGTAAAATGTGTGTGTGTGTCGAGATGATGTTGAAGCTGCCGGGGCATTCCTTTCATGACAAATGAGATGAAGAGCATAGAAGGTAGAACGGAGCACTAAATACCCAAGGTCACTGCATGTGTTTCCTGGTGCTGTAAATAGTCCACAGAACTTTTTAATGTGACTTCATTAGTATGTGTCCTTTCAATATTTATGGACACATTAATAAAATAACAGCACGTCCAGCCTTTGTGAGGAGCTGCAGGCTTTTCACTGCTGCAGTCTTGGGCTGTTCGCTGATGTTGAGAGGGGAAAGAAAAGTTCATATGAATGCTACGTAAACTGAGAAGTGAAAAGTTGTCTGCAATCTGGCTTATAATAGATAGACATGGAGGACAGGAGCTTTTAGAAGTTTTCTTCCTCCTCAGATTAAAGGGCATTGGTTGTTTGGTTTTTTTGATGGACCCAACGTTGATATTTATAAGAGGGTAATACATTTTCCAAATGACAGGGAACAAAAATGTCCCGTTTATTTTTGCACTGCTAACAAGTCTAAATTTAGATGCTATGAGATCCAATTAATGTGTTTTGACTTTGTACATAAGTAGATTTATCCTCATGAATGTTTATCAAATTGAAGCCAAATCAGAAGGCCTCAAGAAAAATGTCGGTTGCATAAAGTCACAGCTTTCATCATGACTAAAGGTAATAAATAAAGCAGTTAAGTTAATCTGTGAACCTTAATTTTAAAATCCACAGATTTTCATCTGGATTTAGATATTTACTGTGACTAGGCAAGATAACATATAAATATTCTGATCTGTTCCACTGTAGTTATAGTTCCGTATTTGATTTGACCTGCTGGAATTTGAACTTTAATTCCAGAATTAAAAACCTATTTGCAGGATTTAGATCCATTCAGTTCCTCATCAATTCTGAACCCTCTTGTCTGCCCTTGCTGAAGAATCTCAAACCCACAGCATGATGCTGCTCCCACTATGTTTCAGTTTCTTCATGGGAATAGTCTGTTCAGGGTGATGAGCACTTAGTTTTTGCTTACGTTTCACATGTTTCCTTAAAAGTTCAGTTTTGGCGTTTTCTAAACAGATCTACACTTCAACCCTTCTGCACATAGCGAGGCGGTTCAAGGTGCTTTACACAATAAAAACAGAAAATTACGAAGTTATGAAGGAACCCGCGACGGGTTCCTTCAGTTGTGGAGCGTGGAGCTTCAGTTAGCTCCACGCCATTATTGCTACTTGGTTCACCTGTAAATAAACATCTATATCATGCATAGCACTTCTGGATAGATGCAAATCGCATTTCGTTGCTTGTACTTGTGACAGTGCAATGACAATAAAGTTGAATTCTATTCTATTACATTTTGAGGAGTGAAATCATCGAAATCATACACATCAAACATGTTGGTCAATGTTTCATTTATTATGGTTCAAAACCTTTTAATCTCAAATTCTCATGCAACCACTGAACCCTCCAATCATTCTCACTTTCTTGTTCACGTTACATTAATACCTTTATGTCAGACACTCCCCTCACCAATAACTTACTCTTTTTCCTATTTTCCATTACTAGGAAAATGAGTAAGTTATTTTTTTACTTTACTGATCTCCCTATTTAATATCATGGTATCATCACTACTGCTTCCCTCTCCCTGCATTCCCACCCCTTCCTTTCATTCACTGTGATTTGCTCTCCTGATCCTGTCAAGGTTAGACTGCAGTTCTCCCACTTTAAACTCCACATGCCAACTTTACAACTTTTCCTCCTTCACCACCTTTACTGTGCCTGGGTTGGAGCTTTCTCTGCTCTCCTGGACACAGAGGCGATGCCAGGAGAGGGCCTTGCCTGCAGGCTTTCCTGAAACAAGGCTGCAAAGAGCTGAATGGTCTTTCCCTCTTCCTGTTTTTTTTTTCTTTCTTTTTTTTCCTCCACACATCTGGTATGTAGGGACCGGGCGATGTTGTGCTGTTTTGTCCTTGGCTCAGCGTGGATGCTGGATTTTGGCTGAGCTTCACTGAAATATCTCTGGAATTCAAATGCAAAGCCGGCCCACCGCTGTGTCCCCATAAACCTGCCGGACCCGTTCGGTGTAATAGCAGTGATCAGTGAACTGCAAAGGTGAATTATCAGCAGCAGTGTTAGCAGTGGTTTGGTGCAATTTCTTTTTTTCTTTTTTTTTGGTTCGATTCACTTTTTACCAGCTCCTGCCAAGTCAGTCACCCAAGAATGGCAAAGTGTTGCTCCCTCGCATTATGTAACTCCACCCCAATTTAGACCCGACTTCAAATAAATGAAAATGAAGCCACTGGTTGGCTTCTTTCCCTCTAGATATAAATAGCTTTTTCTAATCTTATCTAGAAACAGTGTTGTAAAGGGGGCTACGCTTTGAAATGCAGCCCAACGATTAGGATCCCATTGTTCCGCTTCACACCCCCTCCATTCTCCCAGCTGCTTACAGTAAGCCTCAAGATCTGTGTGTATGTGTGTGTGTGTGTGTAGTCCTACATATGTGTGTGCTGTCACAGGCATCACAGTGTGATTGAGATTGTGGCTAATGTTAAGAAAGCATGTGTGTGTGCCTGGTGTTGTGGATTTGAGAGTTTTGTGAGTAATTGGTGTTTGTGTCTGTGTGTGTTGCTGCTGGGTGTGTCTTTGATGATGAATACTGTGCCTCTGCTGCTTACCCCACCGCTCCCCTCAGAATTAACAAGGTTGCTAAGATACAGTGGTCTTATATTAGATTAGGTTATCTGCTGTTATTGCTGTTACTATATTTTACCTAGCACCATGAAGCCTTTATTAATTTGGAAATTTATCCTGCCATGGAATGAAGACGCTGTTATTTGTGCACCATTGCTTTTCTGCTTTTCTAGCTTATAAGAGGGGTGTAGAACTGAAAGCCCCCCGCCCCCCAAGTGATATGTCTACACCAACCCATTACAATCTGGAGGAGGATCCAACCCTCTGTTCATCATTAAACCCAGTTAATCCGAAGCCCGAGGCCCAGTGTTTTCATTTGACACAGAACAAGCTAATAAAATACAACACTGGTGGCAATAATCTATTTTTTGGATGAGACCTATTGGTGGGGAAAGGTGTTATCCCTCCCACCAGCAGAAGTCCGTCCAATCCAGTGTGTGACCTCCAATTGAGCTCCTCTCGACTGAAGGGTCATTTGCACTGCTGCAAGCAAATAAAGGACTATGGACAACAAATGTGCAAAGTGGGCTACTGGGACATTGAGTGGCTGTTCTTCTGTTTCTCTCTCGGAAGACTCTCAAATCCACCTATCCAGATGCAGTGAGCAACCAGTTTCAGTACTTTATTTGGTGAAGCCTGTTGAATTATTGATAATCTACGAGAGGGTTAAAAGTCTTGTTTAAAGTTTATCACATATTATGCTGCTTTTCCACATTAAGCTGAACACACCATGTCCTAGGTGAAGCATGGTGGTGGCATCATCATGCTTTGTAATTTTCATGCTTCTTGGTTAGGAAAAAGTTTCTTTCTTGGAATATCTTAATTGGTGTGTGTCAAACCTGTCTTCTGTTCTGGTGTACAACACAAATCTACTGAAGATTCATCTGAGAAAAGAACACAATTCCAGTTGCAGGTCGGTCACAATAACAAATTCTGGAAGAAAAAAATAGTTGTCCCAGAAATTATTATAATAAACGATGACATTGTAGTTTTGAGACCATTGTTAATTAACAGCATAGAAATGCCATAATAATGCAGGTACACGTTCTCAAAGGTCAATAAACTAATTCCTAAAAAATATCTAACATTGGAACTGGAAGATATTAATCATTAGGCTGGGCAGGTGAAACAGGCGATACTGCCAATTACGACTTTTGTGAAAAAAGTGTAAAAGTCCTACTGTGTTCTCAATGTCAAATGTTTGTAGCATTTTTTTGAAAGGATGGCTTTCCAGTGATAAAGGGCAGCAGCTTTTCAGAGGGCAAACTGTCTTAGTGCACATCAATCTTCACTGGTCTTTTTGTATTTTGTTTGTCGATTAAATACATCAGTGATTGATTTTATTCCAAGCTGCAACGGATGATTCCGTTTAGGGTGCAGACGTGTTTGTTGTGTTGCCGTGTTAAGGTTCAGCTCAGTCATTCGGTTTGCATTCAAAGTGCTCCAAGACTGCAGTGGTCAGGTTCGGCAGGTAACTGATGTGGGAGTTCACACCTGTGAGTTCAACACTCAGGAGGTAGCATCACTCTCTCTCCATTCATTTCCTATGAAACTCGCGTGATGAATCGACAGTCACTTGCCCTCTTGTATGCCAAGCTGCCAACAAAATCCGTGCATGTGAAACTTCGAGCTTGACGAGACAAAAACAAGCATGCAACTGGAAATTATCGTTCTCATTTAATTTATCATTTGATTATTTATTTCTTATCGCAACAGGTCTATCCGGTAGTCCTGATGTAGGTTGGACTTTAGTTACACCATTAATAGAAACACTAGTTTACTGTTGGCCCTCTGATGACATTTTGGGCTTTTTTGAGACTTTTTATTTACATCTTATGGTCTCCTGGCAGAATGAACCTGCCTGAACAATCAGATTTGAGCATGCCATCAGTTGTCTTAAATATCCTCCACTTTTAAATCCTTTTCTGTACAGATGAATGGCTGATTTCAAATGCTTTTGAGAACTCTTTAAATTTCTTACCAGCTGCTATAACCTGTTTTCCGAAGACTTGAGACAGCTCGTTCAAGCTTGCAAAACATATGTGCTTTTGTATCTTAACAAGACCTTTACAGGAAAAGCATCTTAGATTTTCTGTGAGATCCTTACACGATATCCAAAAAGTCGAGATGTCAAGATTTTTTAGATTTTTAGATGTCGTGTGTTATACAATATCTTTCTGAAAGGCGTTAAAAGTATTTATTCAGACTTTTTCTGTTGTTTTTTGGGGGGTGGTTTACCAGATAATTTCAAAGGAATGTTACTTTGTTTAGGCCTTAACTTTGAGTTTTAGTTAATTCAGCCATTCAATGGCTCCTTAGCTATAATAATGACCCAGTGGTCTACTCAGAACAACAAGCGTAGGAAGAAATTATATTAAATTGAATCCATAGTGTTTTTTGTTCTCTGTAGCCTGCCACAAAGCCAAAAATGTTCAACGTCTAACATCAATTTCTAAGAGCAGAGTAGTTGGCAATACTTTAACAACTGTTGCTCTGTCCTGCACTATGATCCACAATTCAGGCCCTTCTATGTTTCGAGGCTGCATGTTGAGGTAACGCTAAGCACCTGCACCTGACAATATAAGGCTTTTGAGGATTTTTATTCTTTTCACACATGTAACTGGAGATGCAGACACATTCAGTGGGAGGGATGCATGCGAATGAGAGCATATGAGGGCATCCTATAAGGGAAATCCCCATTAGTGTGGGATCCCAGGGAGATAATGAGTGCTGACTGCTTTATGTCCCGGAAATGATTGAGTGGAACATATTAGCAGTTTATGAACCCTCTCTGCCAGTCGCTGACAAACTGACAGCTCACAGCCTGCTAGCTGGCCAAGCTACTGAATTAGAGATGCCACATGGCTGCAAGCTAAAGTAACTGTTTCAGAAAATACACCTAAACTGCAATGCCCTTGCTTTGTGAAGTCACTTCTATGTTCCAGAAATTCTGTCCCCCACATTTTTCTTGTGCTCAGCTAAAAAACGCATGTGGTCCTTAAACATCCCAGGTTCATATGTATTGAATTTCTAAACATCACACCTTGGGAAAAGAGTTTAGTTCTTTCAGCTTCTTTAAGGTCTTTACTGATATAAAGTTCTCTGAAAAAGTCTTGAGTTATTAATCACATCCTTTCCAATGAACTGTATTTTTTATATGGTTCCTTAAAGGTTTCCCTCGAAAGAGAGATTTTATCTCAAGGAAATTCGTGGTACAATAATGGTTACATAAACAGTCTTGAGCAATTCTTCTTCCAATAAAGGATAATTTAACCAACATTCTTAATGCGTTTTATAAAGTATCAAAAGTCCACATTCTATTTGAAAATCTTTTAAATTCTGCTTTAAACTTCAACCTTTAATCTATTTTAAAATGCATTAACATCAGATTTAAGAACAATACGTCTGTTTGGTTTTCTTCCTTCTATTTTCTAACTCTCACTTTTTCATTGGACTTATACACCAAAGCCAGTTTCTTAAGTTTAAGCTTGAAATTTTGATCAGAAAAAGACAATCATTTGAAATAAATGCCTGCCTTGTGTTAGAATATTTAATCTTTAGCCTGACTGTTTTTGTTTGTTTTGTTTCTTCTCAGATCCGCTCCCTTTCTCTTGGCCTCTTGACACTATTCTGTTGTGTCCTGACCTTCTTTGCACAGCCACAGTTTAGCATTTAACCCTTTTCAGAAGACATATTCTCCTGTTTGCGCTCGGGTTTGGTAATCTGGATTACGTGCACAAGTGCCTGGCATAATGCTTCTGAAGGACTGGCCTCCTGATCTCCACCCACTCCTGTGGCCTGTGGACATCCAGGCCTCTGAACTCACACCCGCTCACAGGTGCAGGCAATTTGTAATAAGAGACAGTACATGATATGTGCCCTACAAAATAAGAATTTTATTTCGATAATAAAGTTTGCTGCTTGACTTGTAAGTCTTGTAATATGTTATTGTTAGCTAGCCAAGAAAAAAAAAATCTGTGATCAAATTCAAACAACAAAAACAGTCTTTGCAAACAAATCAAGAAATCTCATGAAAGAAACTGGTCCTTGCAAACATTTTTTTTTTTATACTTATGAATAACAATGGCTTGTTTAGAAGGGTTGTCGAGTGGGAAAAAAAAAAAAATATGGAAGCACAACTGAAGCTTGCAAAGCTGCATCTCAATGAATCGAAAGACTTGTAGAAAATGTCAGATGACGAGATGAGACCAAATTAGGGATGTTGAGGACATTGAGACATAATTATGTTTAATTGAGTAAAAGCTCACAATATGTTCCTGCTGCTAAAGATGGTTCTTCAGGCTGCATAATCCAGAGTAGGGGTGAAACAATTATGTATTTCTAATATTTTATGAAATAGTCTTAAGAGTTAACCATGTTAATCAATTAATCATCAGAATGATCGATAGAATAATTGACTTAATAATTTTTAGCTGCAAATCTAATCCAGAGGTGTGGTTCATGTCTCTGATTAAGACTTTAGTCTTTGTTTATTAAATATCCCCAATATAGAATATCCTATGTGGCTTGATGCACTTCAGGTTAAACTTAAATCATTTTAGAACCTGTCAAAGACTGGATGTCTTACATGTCAAAATCCCCTGAATTTAGGATACGTAGTCTTTTTATCAGGATTCTACAAGTGGAAGCAGATCTGAGTGGGATTAAGTTTTATTGATTTGCTCCAGTTTTTTGTTTTTTTTTGCAGCGTTCAAGAAGATGCAATGAACGTCTATACGAGCTGCAGCTTCACCTGGAGAAAGGTGCACAGCCGGAGCGAGCGATGTGGGAGGGTGCAGCGTCGTAAATTCTTTTGCTCTGCTTTCCCCTCCTCCATTTCTCCCGCCTTCGTCTCTTCCCCTTTCTTCAGCTCTTGCACAGGATCACATTAATATTCCTTTGAAGCCTGTTTCCACTGCAGCCAGATCTCCCTGTCCCTCTCTTCCACTCTCTCCTCTTTTCTCCCCTCCTTTTTTTTTTTTTTTTTTTGTCTTGCTACTTTTCTCCTCTCAATTTCAGTTTTATTTCCCAGCCATTGTTTTATGAAAGGGATTGCTTTTGCAGCAGGGGAGGGCAGTTTTATTACCTTCAGTTAGGAGTTCCCTCTTGTTGCACTTGTGCGGGCGAATACGTGCATGCACACACACACACACTCAGAGGGGTGGTGGATACCGATGCCTTTGACAGACCGTGTTGATTGGTTCAGAATGGTTGCTGCCTCTTGTAGGAGAGAGAAGCAGCTATTTTTAGATCAAGGGGTAGCTGGGAGAGAAAGACTGAGGAAGGCTCTGAGTGTGCGTGTTTGTAAGGAATACTGCAGTCTTGAAAGAAGTTTCCTCCTCGCATACAAACATATGCACACGCGTGGATTCATGCAGCTACGGCCCTCCACAGCAAAGGTGTACTCCATGTTTTTGCATCCCCGTTTACTTTTTTCTTTTGCTTGCTTGCTTACCTCCACCCTTTTCCAGCAGTCTCTCTGTCTCCCTTGTTTCATCCTCTCTTCCCGAGTTGACTTGGTGTGCAAATGTCAGCACTTTCCGATTTATTTGCCAGAGCCCAGAGCTACGTCCAGCTCCCTGTGTTTACCTCTCTCTGCACAAAGGTGCCCCATCAGCAGTGCCTTGTTTTTATCACCCTCCTGTTTGAACGAATTTTCCTTCCTCCCATCTTTATATTGTCTCGCATCTTTCCCTAAATCTCTCAGCCCCATCTTCCCCATCCTGATTGCGTGCCTTACTGGACAGCTTACTTCCATCTTGTACACCCTTCTTGCTTCACCCCCTCCCTCGCTCTGTCCCTTCTCCCCCTTCCTGTCGTTCATGGATCATAGCACTTCATTTGAGCAACATCATGACATTTTCAGTCTTGACTACTTCTAGCACATCAAGTTTCTTGGATTAAATCCACCACACCAACGCCATCACCCTCTAAATCGTCGGGCTTAGACTTTATTTTAGAACACGACCATGTCCACTCGTGTGTGACCCCTTCAGATAACAGGACGTATCGTCTTTCTCTTCATCTTTCTTAACTGTCTCTCTGTCCCCTTTTCTTGTGTTTGTCTTCCTCAGCATCTCACCTTATTTGTCACTCTGTATGACTGTGATCACCATGATGACTCACACCTGCTCTGTAGTCAAGGGGCAGCTGTAGCTTTGTAAGGAATGTTTGGAGACAATAAAGGTGCATGATAATGACAGAATTGGTGGATTGTATATTTCCTGTGGTGACGACATTTAAGTGTGGTACAGTATTGAAAAGCAAACTTTTTTTAGTCAGTTGTGATTTTGGGGGCTTGTTGTTACTTATGAAAGAAATTGAAACCAAGATTTTATCTGACTACTGTTGGTAGATTGTGGTTTGTAATTGTAATACAATTAAATAAAATAAATATAAAATATACGTTTATTTTCTTACTCAATGTGACACAATTTTCCACAAAGATGTCTCAACATTAGATTAGAACACACGTTTTTAAAAATGTATTTATTCATCTATTATTTTCCCAGGAAGTCCACATAAGGCCAAAGGCTCCACAGTATTTTCACTATAACTTGTACACAAAAATTTATAACATATTGTATTGAATATTACATCTATTAAAAATGTGTTAATTGTGCCAAGCATTATGCCTCGTATTATCATCTGTTTTAAACAAACCATTTATATCTTCAAGCCAGCATTACTCCTGAAGGGATATATTTGTTTCATCCCTTTAATTTTTATGGCTAGAGTGACTGTTTTCTAAATGCAAGCAGACAAATGTGACTTTCCTTAGAATAAAGTTAAAACATGCATTTGACTTTGTTGACTCCTATATGTTAAAGAAGACTTTGACCGGCCATCACTCAATTTGTTTTAATCCAAAACATCAGCATTTCTTTTTGTCATTCCCCCAAAAAAAGAACTTTAAAACATAAACATGGTGTGATGTAGTTTTCTTTTTTACTTTTGTTACCAGGTAAAATATTTGATTACTAGTTCTCATCTACAAGAGGGTTTTAAAAAGTACAATAGTTCAAACACATAAATAGAAAAAACAAGCATGATAATCATGAATCACCAGCATAATGAGAAGCATTGTTGTGATGATGTGCTGAAGGAAGCGTGTTGGAAAGAGCAGGAGCTTCTTAAAGAGACGGAGCCCCAATTTTAAGACTCAAATTTCTTTTTCGTAATGTTTAATAGCAATGGCACAATCTAATACCAGTAAGTAGATACAGAATAGCTCATAATCTGCACAGAGATCATTTTAGTCCTGTTTGGAATTTTTTTATGTCTTACACATGTTGGGTAAACCAGATGGTTTTGAACATAAAAAAAAAAAAAAAAAAGTTGGGGTTACTGGAAATTATTTAATTTTATAATTTTGTTTAGTGGACAACTTGTTTTCATTAATTTCTGTACTAAATATCTAAAGTTGTATCTAATTGTGTCCCTTTTTATCCCCTCATCACATTGTGTTTTGATTAGTTTCTGTGTTGAAGGTAGAAACTCTCTTTATGATGGTAACTTTTTGTTTTATACCAGCACATGCTCCATAAATCAGAGGTGACATATTTACCTAATTGCAGTTCAGTAATATGGCAAATGACACAGCAAAACTGTACAAGATCTCGATAAGTACTCGATTGTTTCGCGTGGGCAGCAGATTTCTGATTAATAGATGAACACGCTGCTGAGCAAAAGCCTTGAGTCACTCCTCATGTCTTTTCCTTTTACCTTCAAGGAGTCAAACTTCCTGTACATTTTTAAAGTGGTCTTGAGCACAAGTACAGTGATGTGTGCTTTCGTTCCATTGGGACGTGTTGTGGAAAAGTCCCTCAGGGGAAGGCCTCAGGGCAGACCAAGGATTTGCTGAACAGATTACAACTCTTGGCCGTCCGGGGAATGTCTCGGCATTCCCATGGAGGGAGCTGGGAATTGTTCGAGGTCTGGGGTTTGATGGATGGATGGATGCTTTTAAACAGTATTTGCTTACACTTTCTGAAGGTCTTTCCGATTTTTTTTTTCCCCTTGGCCTTGACTTATTTATTACTTATTTTCAATGCAGTCCTTGTATCTCTGCTAAATTAATTAGCTTGTGAATCTGTTTGAAATGGACCTCAGTATAAATCATCCCAGTAAAAAACAAGCCAAACCAATTTACCATTGCTGCATTTACCATCACATAAATTTTGAAAAAAGCAAATAGTTGAAAAAAAAAAAAAGCAAATAGAAAGACCAGTGTTTTCCTCCAGCCGGTGTATTTGATTTTCTCCTAATTCTTAAGACCCTCACTTGCATAAAATCTGTCTGCTTATCCAGATCTTTGCAATTAAAATCATAAAGTCTCATGGGGTTTTTTTGGGTTTTTTTGCTGCGATATGCCAAACATTTGATAAATAGCTCTTGACTCATACTCTTTTTTTTGGTGAAAAAAATATTTGAAGTCTGTCAAATAATTTTTTTTCTTTCTTTCTTTTTTTTCCGACCAAACAATAAAAATAAAATACATGAATTTGGCTTAGCTGTCTTGGGCTACATTAAGTCTTCATTGAAAAGTCCGTATCATTTTTACCAACAAAAAGTATTTATGATTATTTAAACAGCACAATTTTATTCCAATTGAAATTGAAATATGTTTTTTTTTTTTTCTTTAATGGGTGAATATTTGCCAAGAATATTATTTTCCCATATTTCAATTGAATCACATTGTTCTGTTGATGCTTTTGTTAGACTGGATGAGGTTTTCTCACATTAAGAGTTGCTTGACATGGGAATGAGTCTTTTCTCACCAGTTAACATTGGCTGAACTCTGAAGCCCTTCCATGTATTGCACTCAATTGAATTTATGCCAAACAAACTTTCTCATTTTTCTGTGTCTTTCTTTCTAGTTAGTGACAGCTGTTTTCGGAACCTAGCAGAGGACCGCAGCGGCATCAACCTCAAAGATCTCGTCCACGACCCCTCCTTGTGAGTATTGACTTAATGTTTTTGACAATTCATCTCCAAGCTGAAAAGACAAAAAAAAAACAACCTTCGTGCACGTAATCGTTTAATTCAGCTGAAAGGCCTCTTAAATATGGGCTTCACTCTCACACAAAGATTCATGCTTGCATCTTTGTGTACTCTTTTAGTTAAATACTGCAACTAATAGATTAAAATTATCTCTTCAGCCTAAGAAAAATACCTTGCATGCAAGGAAGAAACATGACTCTTGGTATCTTAAAAGATTAAATATTTTCATCAACAAAAATATAATTTAACAATTCTGTAATGCTCGTATGTTTACTTTTTAACGTATACGTTATGTTTTTTTTATAGATTTGGTAAGATTAAATTAACATGTTTCAGAGAAATAGTCCCAAACCATTATGTCATATCTTTTCCAGATTTGTGGTTCATAAAGCTGAATGCTCCATGTTTTGTTCTGGTTCTCGGGATGCAAAGTAGACTAGAACCAGAAGACCTGAGTGGCTTGGAAGGTTGATACGTTAACAACAGATCTCTAGTGTAATTTGGTACTAAGACATTCAGTAATTTATAAACTAACTGAAGTATTTTAAAGTCTATTGTCTGAGTTACAGGGAGCCAGTGTAAGGACTTTAGGATGTGCTCTGTTGTCCAGGTTTTAGTGAGAACATCACATTGTGACATAGTAGAATAATTACAGGAAATATCTTTGACATTACAGCATTCAACCTTGTTTCATAACTGCTTACTATATATGTGCATGTGTTCATGTACATGGTAACATTTCTCTATGGTGATAAGTTCAAAATCAGGCAGAAAGTTGCAGAGTTTGGTCACAGAACTCTGTGAACCAATTCCTGATCTCTAAAGCTCTGAACTTTGGAGACAATTTTTTTCTGCCCCAATTTCTGTTAGAGATTAACGACTGTCAAAATATTTATTGGACCCTTTCTGTGATTGGCAGTCAATTATTATTTGTGTTACTAGGGAAGGTGATATCACAACCTTTGTGTTAGAAAAGCAGCTTTAATAAAAACAAAAAAAAAAACTTAAGAAATCAACTTTTACTCTGTCTATAATCTTAGATTAGGAAATACCATGATAAGTGTGGTTATTCTTAGCAACTGTAAACATGAGTCTCTTTCTTGTACCTAAACTTAGAAATGTCCATAAGTTTGCCAATGAAGAGGCAGGAGGGTAGTTACAGACCTGCTTTTTCACACCCAAAAAAAGTAGAATGGTGTAAAAAGATCAAAACTCCAAATGTACAAAATGGCAGAGTAGTGAAATGATCACATCACTTACAGTTTCTGTTCTTTTTTTTAAGTTTAAGTCTTCTTTCTTCAGTTAAAATTTCTACAGCAGTCTTGTAGTTTGGTAGTTTGTGTTTGAGGAGTGCACCAATTTGACCAAGACCAAATTTTTATGTTTCCAAAGAAGAGTATCTTTGATCTTGTTGTTATTTTGTAATCAGCTAATCAACAATGGTTTAATTCATACACCACCAATTCACAACAAATGTCATCCTGGAGAACTTTACAAATAAAGTAAGCTAAGGTAATGTTGATGTTCTTGCACAATGCAATTACTGAGATCTGAACAAAATAAAAATAGAAATATTATTTTGATGAAATAAAGCTACGTATTTGTGTTTTGATGATCATTAGTCGGCACCAAGGGGCGATTAAAGTATAAGTATTGAAATGCTAAAAGCTGAAAAAGTCTATTCATTTTTCTACCCAAGCTGTCAAGTCAATTTCTGCATTTTTTTGAACCAAATGGGAAAATCAAAAATAGTTTTCTTAAAACTGACCATTGCTTGTTGCTTTTTCTGCCATTCTTGTAATCTGACTTGCTGCTTTTGCTTATTTCCTGTGTGTTTGGTACCACCCTTTGATACACACAGTCAGCACGGCCACAAAGATCGTGGCTCAATGTTGGTACATGCAGAAACTCCTAGTGAACCCAAGTTGGTTCATGGATACAGATGACAAAATATACGTCAATTTAGCAAACTGTGGAGAAAATACAGTGTGTATAAATTAGGCCTTGCTAGGACACACTGGACTCTCTGGCTGTTTTTGTACTAAAAGCAGTCATTCGTGTCCTGCACTGGTTACTGTTTTTTGGAATGCCTTACTGTCTGACATTGAGCTGATGGTTTACATAAAATCTCTTGTTTGTTGCTGCTTACTCCATCATGACCAGCTTGAACACTGTTTGTTCAATGTGTCACAGCTGCCAGAAATAATAAAACATTTGGTGGGAAAAAGAAAAGGCAGTAGAACAAAAGGAGGAAGTGAAGGAATGGAAGGTGGGATTTAGTCAGGCACCACAGTAGGACATTTAAACTATAATCCCAGCATCTCTCAAGTAGGCTTTGGCACGTGGAATCAGTCAGTCTGGTTTCACTTTTGGGAGCATCTAGAGATGTACCGGATGGTGAGTGGAGACAAATGAAGTGAAGCGAAGGCTAGACCTAGCAGCAGAGGGGAGATGAACAAATAACACTGAAACTCAAGGACATGGAGGTGAGGAAGCGGTGGATGTGTATCCATCTGGGTGTTCCTATATGTGTGCATGTAACTGTTTTCTTCACATATTTGCCTTTGTGTGAATATTTTTTAATGCTTGCGAGTCAACAGTTTGTCAGCACCCTTCACTGACTTGTGTTGCAAAGATCTTCTTCAGTGCTGCAAACTGCCAGGACTAAAAATAACCAGAAAAAAAAAATCAGATGTGACCTAATTTCACTGTCTGATCAGGGACAAAGACAAACCTGAAGGCTTCCAGGACACAGGGACAGACCTGTGGTGAAGACTGTTTAAATGAGGACAAAGTGAAAAATCCCTGCACCAGATCTGTCAACTTCTTTGCTGAACACTTGTTGCTCTACGATTTTTTGTATATTTATTATAAACCCTTCAATATGTGTACATCTGCTTATTAATTTATAATTTCAATACAGTTATAGCTGGATTGTGTTTTCTATATTTACTGCCTTTGTGATATTATTTTGCAGCATTTGAGCAATTAGCAAAAGTTGAGCACCTCATTGTTCGCTTTAGTTAGATGAGTGTATTTTCTAGCCCTCAAAGTCATGCTGATTAGATTTTTAGAATTAAATTTAGAACAAAAACATGTTTATTAAAAAAAACCTAAATGGTAATTTGGCATCCCTGGTGAAGATTTTTCAAAAATTTTAAATGATTTTTTATAGCAGCAGCAAAACATCACAGTGAACATTTTAGAAAAATCCCTTAATGTTAAATTTAAGCACATGGATTTTATTTATTTTTTTTACCAAATCACCATTGGTACTGTTACTGGAAAACCTCCTGTTATACTTGGAATTGTATTTAAATACAAAAACACACATGTTCAGGCTTCTTCTCTGTCTATTTAAGATGAACATTTGTCTTTCCTGTTTGACAAATGTTCTGTGTGAAATTGACATATCTAGCTAGTGTTTGTCAGGATTTGCTCCAAAAATATCCAAGGGAAGAATTGCAGAGCATAAATGAATCCACTATGACCTGTTCATTTTACCACAGATGTTTGCATTTAGGTGTAGCTGCTGTGGTTTAAAGAAAGAAATTAAACTTGAAAGCCAGGAACTGTCAGAAATGGCGTAGCTGAAGCATGGTGACATTTATTCCATAAATAACCCTTGCAGGGTGGAGTGTTTCTGCACACTTTTTAATAATGTTTGTTTTTCTGGGGTTGTGTGCACATCGTGCGTGTGAGTGGAATGCCGTGGTGGCCACTCTCAGCTCTCAACACAGTGGGGGTTTTAAGGAGTGAGCTCATCCTTTTCCTCCACCTTTCCCACTATCAGCAAACATGTTGAGAGGTCACCCCTTGAGAGCTTTCCTACATATGGATGAACCAACAACTTACCTCTAATGGGCTCAACTCTATGTTACTACTGGGAGTGTGGAGATGACCGAGGAGGCTTTTGTCTCCCCCCTGGATGGAGTGTGTGCCGGGGTGGGTGGGGGTGTGTGTGTGTGTGTATGGATGCAAGAAAAATACAGAGAGTGAGATTGAGTGCTTTCTACAAAGAGCGTGTATTATTAATGAAATCACCCTGGCAGATGGGTCTCTTCTTGGAAGTGTCCCACAACCACTGAGATTTGCAGCAGACCTTTGTGCACGCACACACATCCACACACACACG
This sequence comes from Brachyrhaphis terrabensis, assembly GCA_903067065.1. Taxonomy (NCBI): domain Eukaryota; kingdom Metazoa; phylum Chordata; class Actinopteri; order Cyprinodontiformes; family Poeciliidae; genus Brachyrhaphis; species Brachyrhaphis terrabensis. The sequence goes on from CAEGAG010038084.1 coordinate 32,492, forward strand.
TACTTCCAAATTCTCCCTCTCTTGTAAAGTGTGTCCCTTTTTTGCATTCTTTTCACTTTGTGCCTCTCTTTGTTATTCAAGCTTCCCATCTTCATCCTTCTTTCTGTGCTCGTCTTTTATTCATTGTAAGATTTGGCCGAGATGTCCAAGCTTTCAGGCCAATACTACTGCCACTCTCACCCATCCACCCCCATTTTCCTCTCCGTCTGCCCCCTCTTCTTGCGTCTCTTCTTCTTTTTTTCCAGCTGCATTAGGATCTGTCCACACCGAAGGCAAAAAGCTATCTTCAGCACTGACCACCTTTAGCCAAGCGTTTGACAAATAGATTTCTGTTGTCTTAAAGATATATACGTAACTGCGTTACAAAAATAGAATGTTATGTTTTTCTTCTAATAAAGTCAAACCCTTTATCAGAAAGCTACTTACTCATGATAAGATATTATTTTGTAAGCAGAACTAATCCCTTCTTCATCTAAATTTTTACACAATATGATGTTGCCATCCCTGTAATTTACAGTTTGGATGGGGTTCTCAAGCTGTAAGTTTTTCCTTATTTTCTCCAAGCTCAACAATGGCCATTATGGACAAAAAACTAAAAAATAACTTTGTTTTCTTCTTTGCTGAGTGGCCTTTGCTGAAATGAACAAGAATCAAAATCTTACAAAGACATGATATCATCATCTGGGCTTCCTCAAAACGTTCAGGCATATTACTGCTAGCATATGTAAAAAATATCTGACTTAAAAAAAAAAACTCATAAAATATTTCTCAGTATTTTGACATTTGCATATAGAAATAAAGTTTGCCTGAACAAAAGATAGGAAGTTTAGGTTTTTTAATTTTAAATACTGTTCAGGGGAAGTTATATGTTTTTAAATATATGGTTTCAATTGTATTCCCTTAAAAATAAACATCTGCAATTTGTGTGTTTTTGCATTTTAATACAACTACATGTTATTTTTTTCATCTAATTATTAAAATTGCTGTCTATGTTTACCATTAGCATTGCTATTATTCACCTGAGCATCATTTAAGTTGTTCACTTTCCATTGCACTGTAAATTGGCCACCTGTGCAGTTTGGGAAAACATTAGCAATGCTTGCATATGTGAGTCAAAATGTCTGACTGGTACTGTTTTGACTCTTAGTATACACATTATCGTTACACAAATCTGTAAATTGCTTACTTGTTCATCATAAACGTAAAACAATGTGCCTGAATATCTTAAACACATCATAGCAAAGAAATGTGATCCCTGTTAATTATTAAAAAAGGCACAGAGGAGCTCTCACACGCTCCCAAGCATTATACAACGCATCAACCAGAGTCTCCAGACAGGAAGAGCTGCCAAGGAAACACTGGGAAGGAACTCCAGTTATTTGTGAAGAGCGTATTTTCATTTGGGCTGAAACGGAGAGGCATGAAAAACCCCTGGAGCACACAAGAGGTGATTTGTCCTGACAGCTCCTTTACTCTGGCGAGGTCTAACGCAGACATACGCAAACACATAAACCAAGGAACGAGCGTACGTGCACAAATGCATATAAACACGCATTAATCCATACAGAGCTGCCAAAAGCCTCTCCCTTCCCATCAAAGCACACTAAGCATGGGTAAATCACCCATGCTACCATGTCAGGTGGGACGACCTGTGTTTGTGAATAGCCTCCTTCATCCTAATGGTGCATTTTTTAAAAATAATTGCTCTCTTTTGTCAAAGATCCATTTTTGACTTTTGCACATCATCGGTCAACCTGTTAGAGTTCAATATTTTGACTTTATGTATGCTTGCCACAAAAAATTGTCAACTAAATATTCTAAAAGTATCCCAAAAGACTGTAAAATAGAGGATTAGCAACAATTAACTGTTACAGTGCGTTGGCTGCAGGAGGGTAACATGACATTTAAGTGTCATGGAGGGGAAACATGATGCACTACAACCACAAAAATAGATCTGTAAAGAAAAAAAAAGAAAATTGTTACATAAAGATTTTCTGCAGATTCTTCACCTTCGGTCTGGGTATTTTTTTTTAGATAGTGTAATACTGTGTCTGACCACAGGAGGGCGCCATGGTCCGACTTTCACTTCTCCGAGCTTCCTCTCTTTGGGCCATCCTGGGGAAAATCCTTTCATAAGGAGTTTTCAAGGGCATTTCCCCCCTTGTTTAGTTGCAGTGTTTCTTGTTACTTTCATATTTGACATTGTTTATGAGTTTACATAAATATATCCCATTAATGACCCCATCTCTGTTAGTAAAGTATCTTTATACCGAACAGATTGTCTGTCAGTTAAATCACCTTATCACCTTGGGTTTTAACTCATCTTCTTTGCATTTAACATTCGTGTCACAATTTCTCCAGCCATGAGAACTCTGCTGGGTTTGTAATGTATGTTTTCTCAGACATTGTGTTCTTCCTTGTCTCTAAGGTTGGGGGGCATGATCGTGGCCTACAAGATCGTGCCAGATGAGATAGATGAAATCAAGGTAAACATCATTGGTCTGCTCCTCTCATTGTGTTGTAGTGATGTGTATATCTTCACATAAGATTTCCATAAATGTGCATTTTGTGCGTCTTTACCAACAGGAAACACTGGTGGATTGGTGTGATGAGAAAGAACTCAACCTCATCCTCACCACCGGGGGCACTGGCTTCGCCCCGAGAGACGTAACACCAGAGGTGAGCTTACGTATTAAATGTTTCCTGAGAACTTCTTGTCAATCAAAAACAGCAATGTTTTGTACTTTAGCAAACCCTGGAAAACAAAATATGAAAAAAAAAATGAATGACAAGACATATAAAAGTATAGCTAACCAAATTACAAAGTAGAGCATTAATAGATTTTAAAATCTAAATCAAATTAAGAAAATTTTTTCACACTTAAGGAAAGCAAAAAATAAACACCAAAATATTTTGATCAAATAATTTCCTAACGTTTCTGTGAAACTGGATGCATGTTGTTGGACGTTTCTTGTTATGTTAATTTTTTATCAAGCTTTTGTTTTCGGATCTTCTGCTTTACTTTATGTTCTTTTACTCACGCTGATGTTTCAAAACAAAAACGCACAATGTGGGTTTAATCTCAAAGCTGTACATAAGGGACAGTCGTGAAACAATAAAAAAATATGAGCACAATACCAAAGCAGAATATGCCATAATAATAACACAGAAACTTAATAAATTTTTGGTGATTGCGTTTTTTTATTGTTGTTATTTTGCTTTTTTAAAATAGATTATTTAAAGCCAAAATCAAAATTGAACATTAAATGCACAGATTACAGGAGGCCAAAAGTAGCTTTATAGCCCACATTCAGCACACTTCATGTCAGGAAACCAAGCACTGCACATCACTATGAACACATGATGGAGGCAGTATCATGCTGCTGGGATGTTTTTCTTCATCAGCTAAAGGGGAACCTGGCAGATCTGATGGGGAAAATGGATAAAAATAAATATAGATAATGCATACATTTCCTGATAGAAAATGTACTGGATGCTGCTAAACTTTCACTACAACATTAACACTAAGCTTACAGGAAAAGTGAACTTTATGTAGCAATAATTGCAAAGAAAGGGGGTTTCACAAATAGGACTCAAAAAGAGTGACCACAGATGCACGTCATACTTTTTGAAAGCCATATAGTCTATTTCTTTCATTTGACAAAAAGCACTCTGAAATCCCAATAAAACACTCTCATGTTTGTGGTTCTAAAGTCACAACACATGAGAAAGTGTAGGGAATACACACACTTTTGCAAGATGTCTTGCTTATGAGACAGTTCTGCAAACTACAGGTGTGATGATCTCTAATGTAGGTAGTAGACGAGCGTTTTTATGTTTGAATGTGTGTTGAGAGGCACATGTCTCCTGCTGCTGCATTTGCTTCATTAGCAGCTTGCTTTTGCTGATCACACGCATGTGTTACAACACTGATTACCACTAATTAGTCCTGTAGTCAGAGGGGAAATAAAGGAGTAGAAGTGCTTCCTTTATCAAAAGCTTTTTCTGTAAGAGGAATGATGGTTTAAAGACAAAACTTAATTTCATATCTAGTTATTATTATTTTAATAATTTTTTGATATTTTAAAAAGTTCCCTTTGTTGCTTTATGCTAACATTTTCATGAAATAATTGACATTGTATACTCTGTGATTACTAATGTATTCCACAAGAAACTAAGTGAAGGGTATTAATACAAAGCAGCTAATCGGGTATTATTTTGCTTTACCTTATTATGTAAAAATTAAAATTTACTGTTGCCTAATTTGAATTTTGTGGATTATAGAGACACTCTATAATCCACATATTGAGTGGAATACACGGCATTCCACTCAATCCACAGTCATTTTATTATTTAATAAATAAATAATTTTTTTGTGTGCAACTTAACTCCATTGTTCAATATACATATGTCAAAATACACTGCAAAGTGCTTTTTTGTGGACAGAAAATATATAAAGTCACATTCTATTTGTGAATTGCAATATCAAATTGTTTCCAAAACTCTCCATGAATCTGTCCAAATTGTCTATTTCTGCTGTTAAATTTTGCATGTTATGTGTTTTATTGCATCCATTACCAAATTACCCAGTCTACGTCTCGGCTGTCTGAATGCTGAAAAGAAAGCCTTAACTATCTCTTCACATCTACATTTATCTACATTAACAGTCGATATTGATTTGGTCTCTTAAATCACTGGGGAAATATCTTCTCTTCCCATTAAACCCATGCAATTAAACCTTTGGATGTTAAACTCCTCTGCTTTTGAAAGTTGATCTCTTTTTTGTGGAAGCAAGCTTCCTCATCTTGGGGACGGTTGTTTGTTTGTTTTTTTCTAAGTTCTGGAAAAGCGGATGCTGTATTACAAAGTGCTACCAAATAATATTACTCTTATCTTCAGGCCAAGCTAATTAAATTTAAAAAAGGAAAATAAAACCCCACCTTGCTTTCATTTACATTAAATTGCTGATTATGAAAAATGTCATTTCTCTGCGATAAAGGATATCACTGTACGACTTTCTTAAAATCTAATTTTCTAATATTTCATAACCTCATAGTCTGGTTCCAGCTAATCTCCATGTTGATACATTCTCGGCACCCTTTTCAAACATAATGAAAAAATCTAATTCATTATCTCAGTAAGCAGAGGAACAAGTTTCTAAAACTTAAAAAAAGAAAAAAAAAAGGTTAAACTAGAATTTACTTCAAAACAAATGCATCCCAACACTTCTTCTGGTCTCCTGTTTCATTTTTTTCTCCCTTCCTTATGTCCCTTTTCACAGGACGCATATAAGGGACTCCTCTACTTTTAAATATTTTCTCTGCATTCCTGTTGTTGAGTTTCAAGAATCATTTCACTCAAGGTCATCCAGCATAGTTTTTAAAGGAGACTTCATCTTTCCTGCTGCCTATCATTCAGTGCCAAATACAATAACCAAATTACTTAAGGATATACATTACTTTGGATTCTCAGTTTAGTTCAGACCTTCTTCTTGAATGGGTTCAGATGCTACTAAGGTCCAAAAGTAATTTGGACCACTTTTTTCAGTAACAAGTAATCTAACGCGTTGCTATTTCAAATCCAGTAGTCAGACTACAGTTACTTATCGAAATCACTTTGCGTTACTGTGCGTTACTTTTTTCTTTTGTAATTTAATTTACGCGTCTTGGGGCGTGACCACCGTTTCTATGCGACAGTATCAGCAGTGACAGAAACATAAACAACAGAGGGAAAAGGGAGATGCGCATTTTGTTGCTGGAAAAACGGGAACTATTTTTAGTTTCTGTCGCCAAGTCCGATTATTATAAGCAGCTTTGGGCTTGTTTTTTTCTGAAGTTGGTTGCAGATTTAATGAGCCATGGGTTGTGGTTTTTGGGCTTGCAAATAAGCAGATATAAAACCCAGAATTTGTCTGACAACCAGTTAGTTTTAGTCAGGCTCTCCCTGTCCATCATTTTCAGGATGATCCATCCCGCTGTGTCTTTGTTAATGTCAAGATAATATATTACCTCTGAATTACGTCGAGCTTCGCTTTGCGCTCCAAAAAACTGCAAACATTGAGACTAATATGAACAGCACAATAAATGTGAAAACAGCCACGAATGAACGAATCCGTAAAGTTGTGCAACTAAACGCCATTATAATTATTAATATTAAGGTAAGTGTCACAAATCTGGGCGATTCCCAGCCCAGGGTCTTTCTGCACGGAGTTTGCATGTTCTCCCTGTGCATGCGTGTGTTCTCTCCGGGTACTCCGGCTTCCTCCCACAGTCCAAAAACATGACTGTTAGGTTAATTGGTCTCTCCAAATTCTCCCTGGGTGTGACTGAGTGTGTGCGTGGTTGTTTGTCCTGTCTGTTTCTGTGTTGCCCTGCGACAGACTGGCGACCTGTCCAGGGTGTACCCTGCCTCTCGCCCGGAACGTTAGCTGGAGATAGGTACCAGCACCCCTTCTGCATGTTCAAATATTTAGACTGATAGCAGAGCTAGCATAATTTGCTAGACTACAATCACACTTGGTTCTGTGGTTCTCCGTGTGTGTGTTTCTTTCCAGGCCACTAAGGAAGTGATAGAACGGGAGGCTCCTGGGATGTCTCTGGCAATGCTGATGGGATCCCTCAATGTCACACCATTAGGCATGCTTTCCAGGTCCGACAAACACAACAACACAAATGTAACAATTAAAGACAAATCCTAAATAGTGGCATCATTCAATACTTTTCTCCTTCTTGGTGACATTTGCAAATTTTATTGCAACATTAGGATGTTGAAATTGATTACAATAATACAATATTGATGTGCAATTTTTTTTCACATTGACTGACCATGCAGTTCTGAATCATGTTGTCTCATAATGGCTCTGTGTTCACAGACCTGTTTGCGGTATCCGAGGCAAGACGCTCATCATCAACTTACCAGGAAGTAAGAAAGGCTCCCAGGTAGGAAATGATAAAGTTGTCTATTGTTGACATGACACATACGATTGTCCACTAGTTTCAACATGTATAGCAGAACACAAAAACCACATATGAAGGAAAAGAGTGAATTAGCAGAACCATTATTTCAAGACTAGAGAACGTTACTTAAAATCAAAGATTTCTGAAAGGCTGTCAATATTTTCAAGTTTGACATGTTTCATTACAAAAAGCCTGAATGAATTTTTACAAAATCGCTTTTACTCAGCCTTCCCATTATCAGCTCAAAAACACAAATTCACCAGAATTCACCAGTGGATGGTGAGACTGGATGAGTGTACTCCATCCAGTCTCACCATCCACACTAAAGAGTGTTTTGTCTCCAGGACCTGGTAGTTGAAATTTGTGGCATTCTGGAAGAAGATCCAATTGTTGAGTTTTCAACCTGCTGGAGGTTGGAGTATGGCTGATTTTGGTCCTGTGCAATGATTGGTCAATTGGAAACCTGAACTTTTTTGCTGCATCTCTAGTTCTTATTTGGGATTTTTGATGCAGTGACAAGAAATCATTAAACATCAGTTGCCCCCGAGGCTGTACATGGATGTATAAAAGGGCATACTTCGAGTTTATTGACTGTATTTTTAGTTTGTGAAAAGTGAATGCAGTTACCCTTGTAGTCGTGGAACCAATCTGCAGACCAAGGTTTTTTAATCACCCTTATTTTCTTTTTTTGCTTCTAAGGAGCCAGACTTGCACATAACGTAGTAAAAGTGCCTCTTGATTAACTTTGGTTGCTTTTTTATTCATTTTTCATTAATTCTCCCCACACCTAAAGTAGACAAATAACAAGTGTCTTCAAGTCTGAGCACAAAACTCATAACAAATGTATTATAAGAATGAAAGTTAATTTGTTAAGCTGTGGCCTGTTTGTATGGACATTGTTGTCTTTGCATTCTCCTTGCTCCAAGACATGAGACCCATTCATGCTACATAAATTAATTTATATGTCGATATGCATAAACTGTATATGTGTAAATTTAATTATTTCTGACTTAATGTGAAGTTCCGTTTGCATTTGTGAGAATTTTTTTTAATCAATAGATATATTAAATACATTTTCCTTGGGGTTTTATTGCTTTGCCTTCTGTCTATATGATTATCCAAACCATATGCGTCCACAAGTGTCTCCTCTCTAGCTCCTTTGTTCTCCCTCCTTGCGTTGGTGTCCAACACATCCGTCTCTGTCTTGTTACACGGTGGCTTTACTCGATCAGTTTTATTTTCCGTTCCATCAGTTACACCCCATTCCTCCCCCATCTGCTGCCATATTAGTGTCTCCCTCGTCAAACCCCAGGTAAACTTAAAGGCCCTGGCAGCTCATCGGAGGCTTTTATTACACTCATCTCTTCTCTTAAGGATAACAAGGAAGTCCACTTGAGCTAGGCAGATGAAGCCTATTAATGTCAAAGTGTTCATTGTGAATTTTTAGCTGCAGAAGTCAAAAACGACAAGGACAGATTGTGTGAATATTTTAATAGTTGGGATTTGTGGGACATATCTTACTAAATGTGTAGAAACTAGAATAATTTTAACATTGGTTTGGAGTCTGTGGTTTGGAAAATAATGCGCCAGTAATATAGTTTTTCCATAAAGGTAATACTTTAAAAAAAAACAAAAAAAAAACATTCACATGGATTAATACAGTTTCTCCTCTGGTCAATTCAAGTCAAAGACAACGATCAAACGAGTAAAGGATGAAAATTATCTGACTATTATGCAGGAATAAAATCCAATGATTAGGCCTTGTCTTACAAATGTTTGGAAAATATATATCTTTGTTCAAACAAAAAGAACAGAGATAGACTGCAATACCACTTCCAAGTAACAAGGTGGCAATAACATCAAAAACAAACAGACATTAATGTATTAAAAAAGAAATATCCACTTACTTGGATTCCTCACAATTGTTGATTGTGTTCATTTTCAGCACATAAGAGAAACAGTCTGATTTGTGCTGAAAGAAAATGGTAAAAAGATGCCATTGCTGTTGTTTCTATTGTGAAAACTGTCTGTTTGCCAAGTGCTAGAAATGCCTCAATTCTTCCAGCTGTTATGGATGCAATGTTTGCTTTATATCTGCTCCCGATTAACAACGCATATTCCATTTATTACAACTAGATGCAAATATGATCAGCGGCACTACAGATGCAAAAGATGTCCTCTTTTTTTTTTCTTTGCATAAGTTCCCATGATCCCTCTTAGCTACAAACACAGCAGGTGCAAAAGTGATCAACCAGATTGGAAAAGAACAACAAAATGGAAGAAAAAACACTCAGAAATTTAATAAAATGTGTATTAGGATCGCTTCACAAATGATGATTTTTTTTTTCTTTAAATTGCGGTAATGCAGATTTAAAAAATCGACAGATTTTTATCGCAAACTCCTCTGGTCTTTGTGAATGTGATGCAATTTGCTCTGGCTGTACTTTATGTAAATATGCTTTTTATTTATTTCGTCCGTGTTACAATCCTGTGGTTTTGGTTTCTGTTAACCTCTCACTTAAACCGTCTCTCCCTTGGTCTTCAGATTTTCCTACCCACCCCCATGACCCACTCTGACAACAACACTACTCCTTTTTCTCTTGCACTTTTGTCCATTGGCAGTATAGCCTGTGACTATGCTCTTTATTGTTCCTGACATTTACTCTCCTTTAGGACAAAACAGTGAATAAAAATAAAAATAAACACTCTTGATGTACCTTGAAAATGTTCCTAGGACTCAGTGAAAACTCAAATTCGGAGAGAAGAAATATCTCCAGGCTCTTAACATCATCTTTGCTCAACTCACCACCTAGATCTCCAGATTCAGATTAGGCTTTAAACCAGGGGTCTCAAACTCCAGTCCTTAAGGGCCACTGTCCTGCAGTTTTTAGATGTGCCACAGGTACAAAACGCTGGAATGAAATGGCTTAATTACCTCCTCCTTGTGTAGATAAGATCTCCAGAGCCTTTCTAATGACTTAATGATTCTATTCAGGTGTGGTGCAGCAGAGGCACATCTAAAAGTTGCAGGACACCAGCCCTTAAGGACTGGAGTTTGAGACCCCTGCTTTAAACACATTATGATTAGCAATTAGCAGTCTTCAAGGAAGTTGTTGGGCTTCTTTGTGTTTGAATATTTTTGTACATCTATTTGGGTTTCTACAGTTTCTGGAAACAGTCTAAATGCTTAAAAAAAAGACACCCAGCCATTTTTGGCAATAAGTTAATATTCTTTGGTGTCTGGAAAATTTAACCGTTTTAAAAACCTTCCGAATGTAACATCACAAATTAGGAGGCACTGCCTCTCACCTAGCAATCCCAGCGAAGCCTAGCCCCGTCACCTAGCAACCCAGGCTGAGCTCCAGCATGTTTGGGTCAGCTGGTTTTATGCTGTATGGGTTGTACAATGGCTGTTGGAAAAGAGCATTTTGTTGTTGACTTACCATCCAGAAACCACTTGCTGCATTCTGGTTGGTTGTGCAGGAGGCTCCAATTCTGATTTTCAAAGTTGTACGGCTGTATATTTGCACATTTGTTTGCAGCCAGTTAACTCATGCCCCCCAACAAATACATGAGTTGGGGGGCGTGGCCAGTGGCATCTTATTTGGATTTAAAGTGACAGGAGGCCCTAAAACAGCTCATTCTTAAAGGAGCTCAAAATAGGCAGAATTGAACAGACTAAAATCTCATCAACTAAGATTTTCGCAAAATATGTAATGAACATGTTTGGTGTAGCTTATAGGCCTATCCTAACCCATTCAAAGAAGCATAATAGGTCAACTTTAATACAAAGAAATGTATGCAAAGGTTTCCTAGCAGACATTACACTCTATTACTGAGATAAACCCTTTTGTTTTGGGGTTTTTTCTGTTACACTTGGTTGTCCAATAGTCTGCCTTAAGCATGCAGACAGGAGGAAAATGCTGTTCCACTCATGCATCAATGTCAGTGTGGGTATATGGAATTTCCTCAAATCAAGGTTAATCCTGCCAGATTCAGTCCATTTTAGATAACAACAGATTGTGGAGTGGAAAGCTTGCAATGAAAGCCCGTTGGCAGCCAGTGTAAAGTGTGTGGTGGATAAATAATGTATCCACTCAATGCTTAAAATACACAGAGCAATAAATAATTTCACAGATTAGCTCTTGTCTTGAGAGCGAGGAGAATAGAGCGTTTAGCACTGCCGAGAAGCCCACAGGCACACTGACACAGAGAGGAAAACTGAGTTGGAAAGACATGGAATAGAGAAGCACTTTAAAGATTTGGCCTCTAGTCGGCACTGTGACGAGCTGGGGTTTCACAGAAAAGCAAACAAGAATCTCCCTGTAAATTCCCAGACTCCCTGTCATCTCTCTCCTCAGATTTACATTGATACAAGTATGATTTTTCACAGCATGAAATGTAATTCTTTATCTATCTTGGATTTGCATTTTAGTTTTATACAGAGGAAGTGTTCTGACAGCTCAACAATATGATGCATAACACTATTTCTGTTCAAAGCTAGTTTTCAGGGAATATTTTTTATCATTAGAAAGAAAGATGTTACCTATTTAAATAGTTGTTTAAAATTTATGCAAAACAGTTCTAAGCTTTCATTATGTTTCTACTGTTGATGTTATTTTCAAAAAGAGCGACAAACAAGTGTGTTTAATATCAATCTGCCCCAGGAATGCTTTCAGTTCATCCTCCCAGCGCTGCCGCACGCCATCGACCTCCTTCGGGACGCGGTGGTGAAGGTAAAAGATGTGGTAGACGAGCTGGAGGACTTGCCTTCGCCACCGCCACCCCTTTCGCCGCCTCCCAACAGTTCGCCGCGCCGCCAGACAGAAGACAAAGGTGTGCAGTGCGAGGAGGAGGATGAGGAGAAGAAGGACAGCGGGGTGGCATCCACCGAGGACAGCTCCTCCTCCCACATCACCTCTGCATCCATCACTGCCAAGGTACCGGGACAGATGAGAGGGGAGGATTGTTCACTTTATTTTGTTGTCGTCAAGCTTGATTGCATCCAGTTTAAGCAATTGTTTTTGACATCTTCGCACATCATTCATGCAAAGAATTGTGTTAAAAGTCTCTGGTGTGTCACTAAACATCACACATTGCCAATCAATGTTAAACCATGTAAAAGACTACTTCTACATGAATTTGTGTGCGTACTGCTTTTTTATCTGTATCATCAAATACATTATGTCATCATGTCATTTCCTAATCCTTAGTTGTA